>QJPP01004461.1:0-142267 GCA_003996215.1 Jaltomata sinuosa
GGCGACGGTCCGTCAAGGCAGTGACGGTCCGTCAGCCTGACCGTCACGCTAAGGCAGTGGCTTACGTCGGCGACCCGCATTTTGGGGATTCCTAGCCCGTTTTGGATTTGGTTTCTTTGACTCCTATAAATACCCTATGATAGGTTTATGTAATTAGAGTACACCCAATAGTTTTAGAATAGTTTTTAGTCGTTTTTTGAGAGCAACAACACGTTTTCGGATTCTTGAATTCGTGTTCTTGAGTTCTTGGTTGTTCTTGTTCTTGGATTATTGAAGAGTATTTTCATCATATTGTAAGAATCTTCTTCTCCTTATTATGAATTCAATTCTCTTCTCTTTTCTTTATAGCATGATTAACTAAAACTCCCGCAACTAGGGTTGTGGGAGCCATGGCAAACGTAGCAATATAGATTTCGGGTAGCGTTGGGTTCGATTTATGTACTGTCACGTTGTTAATCATACGTTATGTCACATTTTCTAGTGGGTTGCAAACATTAGAATATGCCTAGGTTTAATTTGCTTGAGAAAGAGATTAAAACCGGGAAACTTGATTAACAACAAGGATTCGAGACTACCAACTCTCGTCTTAAAGATTAATGCCGTAACTGGATTAGTCTACTTGATGTTAGATTGAGAGCTAAAAAAGCACATCTTTTTGAGATCGAAAGAAGATAAAAGGAAATTTGTTTATTTGGTCGAGAGACGTTTAGACGATACAATTGACGCAATCACATCGTGACACGCATATAGAAAGAACCCGGTTAAGCCTAGAATCGACATTGTTACAACGCCATGGTGAACCACGTCCCTAGTTCATTCTCTCCTACTGATTTAAACTCCTACGTTTATTATTGTTTTGTTTACAATTTGATTACAAAACCCCCCCTTTTATTTACTGGAAACGATTGACGACTAGTCACATACTTCACTAAAGTCTTAATCATCACCATATTCTCTGTGGGATTCGACCCCAACCTTGTTGGGTTATATATTTGACAACGATCGCTTACGCTTCTTAAATTGAGGTGTAGTTTGAGCGTTATCAAAAATGGCGCCGTTGCCGGGGAATACGGTTTTTGATTAAGTCTAGTGTGTTTATCTGACTCTTAGTCATAGTTTCCTGCTTTTATTTTTGTTTGTTGTTTTTGTCATTGACAGGGTACATAGTCTGTGCATGCCAAGTACCCGGAGCTCGGGTGAATTAATACTACCTTACGATCCCGAGCTTGCTAGAACTTTGAGGCGGAATATGGCCACAGAACTAGAGGCAGCAAGGCTCGCTGCAGAACTGCAGGCCCAAAAAAATCTGAATGCTGGTGGTCTGCAGGATGAGGATCTCGAATTAGATGGAGCTGGCGCTACTGGCGCCATTATTGTTCCACCGCTACCACCTGGAGCAAAGTTCAATATCACTAGCACGATGATTCAGTTGCTGAATTTGAGAGGAGTATTCCGAGGTGCCGCTGGTGATGATCCAAACCAGCACTTAATGAATTTCGTGGGGATCTGCAAATCGTTCGAATTGCCAGGAGTGAATCAGACAGCGATCAGGCTCAGATTGTTTCCGTTGTCTCTGTCTGATGAGGCAGCGTTGTGGTTGACGGAATTGACCCCCGACTCTATCGCAACGTGGGGCGAGTTGAGAGGAGCTTTACTAGAAAGGTTCTTTCCTCCCTCTCGGATGATACAGTTGAGGGACGAAATCAGCAACTTTAGGCAGCAACCGCACGAAGCACTGCACGAGACTTGGTTGCGATTCAAGAAGAAACTGACACAGTGCCCCAAACCATCAACTGAACAATGAATTCTTGATGCAGACATTCTACAGGGCACTAAATTCGGCTACCAAGCCGATGTTGGACAACGCAGCAGATGGAGCGTTTATGGGTCGCACTTTTGCCGACGCCACAACTATTTTGGACAGGCTCACCAAGACCAACAGGGCCTGGCACACACGAGATTCAGAGGTTGCAGCTAGCACCTATACAGTTGGTATGTCAGCCGAGCAGCGCAGAAGAGCGGAGGAACGCGACCAAGACATGGCGCACCTGAAAACGCAGTTAGATCTCCTGAAAAGGCACTTGACGTCAGGAAGTATAGAGAAGGTGCAAGCTGTGGGTTCCCAAGGTATAGAGACTGAGGACGCGAATTACGTGGGGGGTTTCCAGGCCAATGGCCAAGGTAACCAAGGTCGGAACTATCCAAACCACTATGAGAATGGTGGCTACAAAAATCGCGACCAAGAAAGCTGGAGGAACAACACCGATAGAGGTGGGTTGTATATACCACCTGGCAATCGGGACAAAACTGGCAGCGAGGCTGAGACTTCCAAACTTGAGAACATGATGGCAAAGATGCTGCTTAAGGTAGAGTCGACTGACTCTGGGGTAAAGGCAATGCGGAATGAGCTATCAACATTGAGTCTGGTAGTGGAGTCACACTCAACCGCTATCAAACAACTAGAGCAGCAAGTGGGTCACATCTCGGCATCTCTAAACCCAAGGAAACAAGGTACTTTGCCGAGCGACACCACTAATCCGAAGAATGATGCAAGCTGTATGGCGATCACCACAAGAAGCGGAAAAGTATTACCGGAATCACATCCGGTAATTCATGCTCAAGATGATAGTGCGGATGATAAAGAGGCGGTAGAGGAGGAAACGCCAAAGCCCGCAGAGAAACGCAAGGAAGCTGAAAAGCTTCCAACTATGATGTTTCGACACCCACCCCCTTTCCCCCAGAGGTTGAAGAAGAAAGCTGACGATAGTAAGTTCCTGAACTTCATGACCATGTTAAAACAGATTTCAATAAACATACCATTGGTGGAAGCTCTGGAACAAATGCCCGGTTATGCCAAGTTCATGAAGGACTTGATCACAAAGAAGAGGACGGTAAGTTTTGAGCCGGAAGACAACCTCCATCACTGCAGTGCTATTTCCTCTAGATCATTAGTGGAAAAGAAAGGAGATCCAGGTGCGTTCACTGTTCCATGTACTATCGGAAAGCTCAACTTTGGAAGAGCTATGTGTGATCTTGGTGCTAGTATCAATTTGATGCCGCTAGCAGTGTATAACAAATTGGGTTTGGGAGCTCCTAAACCAACGTCCATGAGAGTGAGGATGGCTGACCGTTCGGTAAAGCGACCCGTAGGGATCTTGTCTGATGTGCTAATAAAGATCGGTAAGCTTATCTTCCCAGCTGACTTTGTAATTTTGGATTGCGAAGTGGACTTCGAAGTTCCCATAATCTTGGGATGACCATTGTTAGCTACGGCGAGAGTTTTGGTTGACATGGAGAAAAACGAACTGACCTTCCGATTGAACAACGAAATGGTCAAGTTCGATGTGTCTAAGCTGATGAAGCGACCAAGTGACATGAGAGTGGTCGTGGTCATCAATGCTATTGAGGAAGCCCCTGCGGATGCGTACCTTGAGGAGAAGAGTTTGGTCGAGACTCTAGCTGTGGTAAGAAGTATGGTGCGAGAGCATAAACATGTAGAGGAAGGCGGTGAAATTAAATCTAGAAAGCGAAAACACCGCAAGAGAATCTGCAAAGAAAGAGCGAAGAAGCGGTCACGACTAGCTGCGGAGCCAACAAAAGAAAAAGTTGGACAGCAACATCGAATCAGCAGCGCGTGCAAACACTCCATCGAGTTCTCTTGTTTTGGAGACCCTGGCGGTCTCCAACATCGTTACAGAATCTGAGTCATATCGACTTCACAGGTATTCCTTTATTCTCACAGTTTTTTAGCTTTCGCATATATGCATTGGGGACAATGCATGAGTCTAAGTTGAGGGTGTTGGGAAACCTGTGAGTCACCACCGAGGGTTTTTGTTGCCGATTTCTTTTCCCTCCGGTGTGCTATCTAGTAGAACCGGCATGTTTAGGTTGTTAGTTTAAATTTTTTTTTAGTGTCTATAGCAAGCATGCGTTGTTCTTATCTAAAAATGAGGCCCTTGAAAAATTTTCTGGTTTTGAGCTTATGTTGAAACGATTGACTGTCTGGATCTTTGTATGTCATTGTGTGAATATGAGTAGAATGAGTATGCTTAAGCCGAGCGGTTGTTTGATAGTTGGTAGCGATATAGTTTCTTGGTGCTAAGAGTGTGTGAGATTAATTGTTATAAATTCTTACTCTGTGCATGCATCTAGAACTTGCCCGGTCTATTTTGTTAAGTTTGAAGTTGGTTGCTTAGGAAAGGATCACAGGCCCTTTTTGTATGCAGTCCACTTAACCTAAAAGACCGTCCAAATATAAATAACCCCTTTGATCCCTGTTTGAGCCATAATTGACCTTGTTCTTTCAATAACCTGTCACCATTCATGTTTAACTTTGAATCCCTATTTTGGCCCTGGTCCTTCCTTGGACATCGTGCACCTCAACGTAGGCAAAACAACCTAAGTTGAGGGTGGCTACTATAGAGGTAAACCCTGTTTTGGCCCTGGTCCTACCAATGGACATTGTGCACCTTGACGTAGGCAATCAGCCTAAGTTGAGGGTGGCTACTACAGTGGTAAAGGAGAAGAAAAAGAGGATGGAGATGATTGTTGTTGAATAGAATGAAAATCCGGGTGTGCGCCTAAGAAAAGAAAAGAAAAAAATAAAGAAAGATGAAAAAGATCGAAAAAGAAACAAAAAGAATTGTCAATAAAGAGGCCGCACCTGTATCTAGAATCAAGGAAATAAAAAGGTGAATAAGGATGGATAAAGTGAAGTTATGTGGTGATAAGATGTAAATGGTTCCAAGGAGGGCTTAGTCACTAACCCCTAAATGTATCATACCTGCACCCGAAGCCTCATTACAAGCCTAAACAAGTCCTGTAGTGATCCTGAGTAGCTTTCTGAAGAACCGAAATAGAATAGTAAGGGCAAGCCTATGGTATCGCATGTGCATTGTTTGAAATCGTTTGTGAGTGTGAGCGCTTACCTAGTCCCAAATCTTGTGTGTGGGATTTCTTTGTGGTGAGGGCACCAAGATGTCTATATTGTCTATTGATTGTTAGGATAGCTACGCGTGTGTATGCATAATGTTCTATCATATCGGAATGACATGTTTGGATCCTTGCAAGTTAGTGTTTCATACATACGTGTGCTACGAGGGAGCCTGATTTAATTGAATAAGTTTTGAATGACCATGAGTTGCTATAGACATGAGTTTGTGTTCTTAGTTGAGTCGTATTATTGTTTTATGTTATGTTGCTTGAGGACAAGCGAACGTTTTAAGTTGAGGGTGTTGATGTGACGCTAATTTACGTCACTTTCGACTCCTTTTTACTAAGAACAATCGTACGTTTTCAAGCAACCATTGTTGTTTTTGATGTTTTTATGTTGTATTTGTAGGAAATGGAAACAAACACGGAAACGGACGGAAATACGCGAAAAAGAGCAATCTGCCTAAGTGTGACGGCCTGAGTGACGGCCCGTCACACATGTGACGGTCCGTCACTGGGACCGTCACTCCAAGGCAGCAAAGGGACAGTGCCACTGCCTAAGGCTGACGGTCCAGGCGACGGTCCGTCAAGGCAGTGACGGTCCGTCAGCCTGACCGTCACGCTAAGGCAGTGGCTTACGTCGGCGACCCGCGTTTTGGGGATTCCTAGCCCGTTTTGGATTTGGTTTCTTTGACTCCTATAAATACCCTATGATAGGTTTATGTAATTAGAATACACCCAATAGTTTTAGAATAGTTTTTAGTCGTTTTTTGAGAGCAACAACACGTTTTCGGATTCTTGAATTCGTGTTCTTGAGTTCTTGGTTGTTCTTGTTCTTGGATTATTGAAGAGTATTTTCATCATATTGTAAGAATCTTCTTTCCTTTATAATGAATTACTTCTTTTCTTCTTCGAGCATGAGTAACTAAAACTCCCGCAACTAGGGTTGTGGGAGCCATGGCAAACGTAGCAATATAGATTCCGGGTAGCGTTGGGTTCGATTTATGTATTGTCACGTTGTTAATCATACTTTATGTCACGTTTTCTAGTGGGTTGCAAACATTAGAACATGCCTAGGTTTAATTTGCTTGAGAAAGAGATTAAAACCGGGAAACTTGATTAACAACAAGGATTCGAGACTACCAACTCTCGTCTTAAAGATTAATGCCGTAACTGGATTAATCTACTTGATGTTAGGATTGAGAGCTAAAAAGCACATCTTTTTGAGATCGAGAGAAGATAAAAGGAAATTTGTTTATTTGGTCGAGAGACGTTTAGACGATACAATTGACGCAATCACATCGTGACACGTATATAGAAAGAACCCGGTTAAGCCTAGAATCGACATTGTTACAACGCCATGGTGAACACATCCCTAGTTCATCCTCTCATACTGATTTAAACTCCTAAGTTTATTATTGTTTTGTTTACAATTTGATTACAAAACCCCCCTTTTATTTACCGGAAACGATTGACGACTAGTCACATACTTCACTAAAGTCTTAATCATCACCATATTCTCTGTGGGATTCGACCCCAACCTTGTTGGGTTATATATTTGACAACGATCGCGTACGCTTCTTAAATTGAGGTGTAGTTTGAGCGTTATCAGCAGTCAGAAGAGAGAAGTGGCTATTTAGCCTTTCATTCCCTTCCAACATTCAAATCACACGGTAGTGAGGGCTCCCATGGCCCATCAGAAATAGACGTGGGATCAAGCCAACATCATCTATCTCAATTTTCACAAGTTCTATCCCTATGAACAACCCACAACATAAATCTGAACCCTACACATGTATCAACATCAATAAGTTTAAACAATTTCTTTAAACATAGTCATCAAACCCTAGTTCCTACAACTATAACAACAAACGTACACACATACATCCACAAAGTTCATATGTAGGGTTCTTCATACTAGGCATATTGTGATTTTTAAAGCATGAGAAGCCATAGACTCAGTTACTCTATGAATAAGTTTAATACATTGGAGTGAGATTGAACTTACTGAAGGACGTGCATAGTATTAGTGTTTTGTGAAGTTGTTCTATATGTGGGAATCTTAATGGAGTGAAAATTATGGGAGAGAAAGTGGGAGAGATGTTACGAATGTGGAGGGAGTGTAAAGAGATTGACCTCAATTGAATGAGGTCAATTGTTTTGAAATCGTGGGTAAATAGCGGAAGGGAACTGGATCATGTCGGTTCACTTATTTAAAAAAATTAACTTTCGACCGACCCAGACCATAGTCAATTTTGACGGCCCATGGGGCATGCGATGGCCCATCCTATGAGCCACTTACCTGGGTGTTGAACATGTCATTCCCATGGCCGTCAGGGTTGTGACAACACATCATGTGGAACCATGGGAATGGACCAGTGAGCATTTTGATATGCATTAGTGCTGACGATGGGCACGCGATGGCCTATGCAGTATGCGACGACCCGTGGCTCCTCACTGTCGGTTTATTCCATGGCCTATTTCCCTTGATTTCTTTTGCACGTCATTCCCATGGGATGTGGGACCTGTGATGGCCCATTAGAAATGCCCGTGGGACCTCTTTTTGCTGTATTTTCTCCCTTCTTTAGTTTATCAGGCCCTTCACACTTAAGCAAATGTTAATCATGGTTGCCTCCCATGCAACGCCTGATTTAATGTTGCAGCACGACGCAGGTTGACTTCTCAGACTTCATCAAGCTTCCCTCATGGGTTTCCTCCTACGAAGAGCCTAATTTGTCATCGTGGCATGATGCAGGTTCCTTAGTTACTTAGACTTTACCAAGGTCCCAAACTTCAACCACCTTAATTTCTTCAGCATTTCCCAAGTAGGCTTTAACATGCTAACCATTTGCCTTGAACCGCTTGCCTTCACAGTTCTCAAGCTTTATTGCATTGTATGTGGACACTTGTATCACTTGAAATGGTCCCATCCACTTAGACTTTAGCTTGCCAAGAAACAAGTGGAGTTTTGAGTTAAAAGGTAGAACCAAATCTCCTGGTTTAAAGTCTCTCTTTTCAATCTTCCGATCATGGTACATCTTCATCTTCTCCTTGCATAGTACTAAAATCTCATAAGTATTGAGATGTAACTCATCCAATTCATTTAATTGACCAAGCCGCTGGTAGGATGCCGTCCACCAAACCAAATTCAGCTTCTTGAGGGCCCACATAACCTTGTGCTAAAACTCCTCCAAAAGATGAAAGGCCTTTCCAAACACAAGCTGATATGGAGACATACCTATTAGGGTTTTGTATGCAGTTCAGTATGCCCACAGAGCATCATCAAGCTTCCTAGACCAATCAGTTCTATGTGCATTCACCGTCTTTGTAAGGATCGTATTTATCTCACGATTGGAGACCTCCAATTGCCCACTCATCTGTGGATGATAAGGAGTAGCCATATTGTGCCTTACTCAATATTTCTCAAGTAGAGCTCAAAATAGCCTATTGCAAAAATGAGAGCCTCAATCACTGATAATTGCCTGTGGTGTGCCAAATTTGGAGAAGATATTCTGCTTTAAGAATGCTGTAACATTTTTGCCTTTATTATTGGGAAACGCAACTGCCTCCACCTATTTAGATACATAGTCAACAACAACTAAAATGTACTTCATCCCATGCGATCTCATAAAAAGTCCCATGAAGTCAATGTCCCACACATCAAATAGTTCAATCACAAGGATGGGAGTGAGAGGAAGCTCATGCTTCCTTGATATACCCCCTTCCCTTTGACATCAATTGTAGGCCTTCGCATACTCGTGAGCGTCCTAATGGAGGGTAGGCCAATAATAACCGCATTGTAGGATATTATGGGCTGTCCGGATACCACTATGATGTCCCCCAATAGGGGATGATGACATGCCTCTAGTATATCCATTATCTCCGCCTCAGGTATGAATATATGAATCATGGTATCAAAACATGTACGGAACAAATAAGGCTCCTCCTAGAGGAACTTCTTCACATCAAACATGAACTTCCTTAGCTGATGGATGGACATATCAGGAGGCACCACATCACTTGCTAAGTAGTTAGCAAAGTCTGCATACCATGGAACTAAATATCAGGAAGAAACCAACACTTGCTCATCTAGGAAAGCATCATCTATCTCTAGCTCATCTTTTTGCTTCAGTATTGCCTCTTCCTCTAGTCTAGACAAGTGATCAGCTACCTAATTCTCTGTCCCCTTCTGGTCCTTGTGTTCAAAGTCAAACTCTTGTGACAGAAGGACCCACCAAATCAACCTAGGTTTAGCACCCTTCATAGCTATGAGGTACCTAAGAGCTATATGGTCTATGTGCACAATCACCTTGGTGCCAAGCAAATAAGATCTAAATTTTTCAAATGCAAAGACTACAACTAGCAGCTCTTATTCTGTCATAGTGTAATTTTTTGAGCGGCATTCAGTACTTTGCTAGCATAATATATAGGATGAAGAATATTGTCATGTCTCTGGCCTAGGATTTCTCCTAGCACTACTCTACTAGCATCACACATGACCTCAAATGGCTGGAACCAGTCTAGCATCACAATAATAGGGGCAGAGATAAACTTTAGTTTGAAGCATTCAAACGCCTTCAAACATACATCATCAAAAACAAACTTCACATCCTTCTCCAATAATTTGCATAAGGGATGTACAATTTTTGAGAAGTCCTTTATGAACCTATGATAGAAACTAGCATCCCCCAAGAGCTTTGAATACCCTTCACTGAAATTGGAGGAGGCAATTTTTCAATCACCTCAATCTTTGCCTTGTCGACCTCAATACCCTTCTTCACAATCCAAAGGCCTAGCACTATGACCTCTTTCACCATGAAGTGACACTTCTCCCAGTTCAACACTAAGTTGCACCTTTCACATCTTTGTAGCACACAACTCAAATAGGTTAAAAAATCATCAAACAAATCACCCATAACAGAGAAGTCATCCATAAACACCTCAATAGTGTCCTCCACCATGTCTGAGAAAATCAACATCATATAACACTGAAAGCTCGCTGGTGCATTACACAACCCAAATAGCATCCTCTAGAATGCGAATGTCCTATATAGATAGGTGAAAGTTTTCTTCTCTTGATCTTTGGGAGAAATCAAAATCTGATTGTATCCCGAATAAACATCAAGAAAACAATACCATCCTCTACTAGCCAGACGGTCTAACATCTGATCTATAAATGGCATCAGAAAATAGTCTTTTTGGTCAAAACATTCAGCTTCCTATAGTCTATACATACACGCCAGCCTATGAATGGCCTCATAGGAATCAACTTGTTCTTAGCATTTGGAACCACAGTGATTACACCTTTCTTAGGCACACACTAACTGGGCTCACTCACTTGCTGTCTGTAATTGGATAAACCATGCCTGCATCCAACCACTAAATGATCTCCTTCTTGAAAACCTCTTGCATAGGCTGATTCAATCTACACTGATGCTCAATACTCGGTATATAATTTTGCTCAACCTGGAATTTGTGCATAGATATACCTGGTTGAATTCAAATAATGTCAGCAATGGACCAACCAATGACCCTTTTGAACTTTTTCAAAATAGATACAAGAACTTCAACTTGCCCTTCACCTAGATCTGTAGAAACAATAACATGCAAAGTATTGTTGTCTCCCAAGAAGACATATCACAAGTGCGATAGAAGAGCCTTGAGATCCAAGACTAGAGGCTCCTAATAGACGGTCTAGTTGGTGGGGTTGCTCGATTCTTCAGGTACAGATCAAGATTTTTAGGGAATATGAATAAGACCCCATACCAGCAAGTGCTTCCATCATATCTTCATATTCAGTAATATCTTTTCCATCAAAATTCATGATCACTGCTACAAGTGCTTCAACACCTAGTCGCTCCTCAATCCGTACTAATGGCTGTATTATATCAACAACATCAATAACTGAGACTACACACATGTCATCATGGTGCTTTATTGATTGGCACAGGTTGAACGTTACTTTCTCATCATCTAGTCTAAACTTTATCTTCCGTATTTCTAAGTTAACTAAAGCATGTCCAATGGAAAGAAATGGTTGTCCCAAGATGATGGGGACCTCAAAATCCACCTCACAATCTAGAATCACAAAGTCCGCCAGAAAGATAAAAGACTCCACCTTAACAAGCACATCATATAGTATATCTACTGGCCTTTTCATGGTCTGATCTGACATAAAAAGCTGCATTGTTGTTAGTTTGGGGGCTCCCAAGCCCAATTGTTTGAATACTATTAATGGCATATGATTGATGCTCGCACCCAAATCACATAATACCTTGGCAAAGTAAAATGCTCCTATGGTGCACTGGATAGTGAATGCTCGGGGATTCTCCCTATTCTGCACAAGAGAACGGGAGGCAATTAAACTATAATGGTGTAAATTTTAAAACTCACGGTTCTCTTCTTCGTCACCAAATCCTTTATGAACTTTGCATATCCATGAATCTATTCTAGTTCTTTTACTAATGGAATGTTTCACTAATAATTTCTTCAATCTGGAGATGAATTTTCTATACTTTCCTTCTTCACCCTTCTTGGCTAGTCTCTATAGGAATGGTGGAGGAGTTCGTGTCATAGACGTTAGATCTTGACGGACCTCCTCTTCCTTCCCTTTAGTAGCAATGCATTTCTTCTCACTTTGGTTCTCATTACCACCCTTTTCATCCGACTCAACCACACTTTTAGCTTTACCTTTCTTAGGCTCGGTAGATTCTTCAACAACTATAGGGGCAAGAGGATCAATAGTCTATTTTCCACTTCGAGTAGTCACCTTCATGAAATGCCCATATTTTTTAGATTCTAGATTGTATTTCTAGGAAGAGTACTCTTCTGGAACATGTTCAAGGCTGTAGACATTTGAACCAACTGCTACTCAATTTGCTTGATGGAGGTGGCATGCGACTCTACTTTATGATTCATGCTTGATATGTCAGCACGAATTTCCTTTAGGTTGTCATTGTTTGCCTCTTTCTTATTTAGCACTCTAGCCAATATGTCTTTGATTTTTAATAAGTTGGGGGCCCCTTCATGATATCCATAAGGAACATATAGACCGGTTTTATAATTTTTGTAGATATCCTTCTTATTCCAGTCACAATCTCTATCTCTACCCTTGATCCTATCTCTATACCCAAACCGGTTGTAGTTGTTATCTTTATCCCTATCTCTATTTCGATCTTGATTTTCTTGACCCTGCCAAGCGTCCTGGTTGGACCCTTGGCCATTGGCCTAGAAACCTGCTACCTGATTATTTAGGAAGTTAGCTTTTTTATTAGATCCAGACTCATCATGCCTTGGTGCTTTACCTTGTGAGCCCACTGTATTCACTTTCTCAGCTACGTTATTAATTACATGTTTCACAACCAAATAAACGCTCATCTTTAATCTTGCCACCTCTTGAATAAGTTTCTAAAAATTTTGCTGGTCTATGGACTTTCCAACAACATAAGTTCCAGCTGGAACTTTAGTCTCTCTCGTGTGCCAAGCCCTATTTGTCTTTGTGACTATATCTAGCATCTCGGATGGGGCTGCATAAGTATTATCCATGAATGCACCTCCAGTGACTGTTGCAGCTACAACCTTGGTGTTTGCATTCAGTGCCCTGTACAAGATCTCTATCAAAGTCTCACTTGGAATCCTATGATTTGACACCTGTTTCAGCTTCTTATTGAACCTAAGTCATGTCTTATAGAGTTCTTTGGTGTTCAACTGCCTGGAATTATAGATCTCCTATTTGAGATGCAATATCTTTTATGGATGGAAGAACCTCTCCAAGAATTGAATTTTCAATTCTCTCCATGTCGTGATCAAATTATCAGGAAGCTCGGCTAACCAAGTGTTGCTTCTCTAGTCAAAGAGAAAGGGAATAGTCGCAATCTGATAGCATCCTGATATACCCCTGGCAGCTTGTAAGTCTTGCAAATCCCCATGAAGTTCAACAAGTGCAAATTCGCATCATTAGTGGGTTTTCCAGAAAATAATCCCTTTAGGTTCAACAACTGGATCATGGTACTTATAATATCAAACTTTGCACCAGCGGGCAACGGTGGAAAAACTATAGCACCCGTTGTTCTCGCATAATCAAGATTGTAATAAGGGATATATCGGGGTTGATATTGCTGGTGACCCCTATTCCCTCTCTGTCTAGACAGATGTTGGTTAACATTGTGTCAGGCTGCCTCCTCTCTTGCAGCCTGGGCATCCTGTGTGGCCTGACGGGCAGCCTCTTGCCTTGCTTGCGCAGCCTTAACATTCTAGTGAGCTTGCTCTTTGGCGGCTTGAGTTGCCTATGCATCTTGTATCCTTTGCTTCTCTTCGACCAACACTCTAGTTGCAGCCTGCTTTGGTGTCTCAGTAAAACAGTCCATAACCATGTTTCTTAGGGTTCGCTGCAATTCAGGATCAAGGGAAATCAGGAGATTTACTTGACTCTGTGTACTTAGCATGCACAAGTGTGCAACCTAAGAAACAAAACAAAAATAACAGAAAAAGTAAATCAAGAAGTAAGGACTAATAGTCAAATTAACACAATTGCTCTTAATCATAAATCATATTCCCTAGCAACGGCGCCAAAATTAGATACGCCTAAATTACACCTCCAAAAAGAAGTATAAAGCAGTTGTTATTCAAATATAGAATCTAACAAAGGTTAGGGTCAATCCCACAGGGAATATGGTTGGACCTAGGTAAACTGTGTGCATTTGCACTCTTAGCCATCTTATTTCCCCAATGGGGGGATTTAATGTAACACAAAGAATGTTTGTAAAGGATAATTTAACGAGTAATAGATTATCAGTTTCAATTATCGTTAATCAATGAGAGAAGTGACTAGGGTAGTGCTCCCAATGAGTTCATAACACAGTGAGGCACTGTTCCAGTAATGTAGCCTAGTGCTCTGCAGGCAAGATTGGTAAGTTAAGTTTAACTAATCAGATGGATACCAAAATAGAAGAATGTCACCACGTAACTTGGTCAGTCTATGGGTGTTTGCTTTACTAACCCTTACCAGTGATCCAAGATTAGCTATGCCCGGGAAAGTTCAAGATAATTAGATGAGGGTTAGTAGCCTCAAATCTCCATTGTGTAATCCCTTTTCCCATTCGTTACCTCTTTGGTTTAGCAAGTAAGAATAAGGCAAGTTCTAACATTTGCAACCGTTAAAAAGCAATCAAAATGAAGGAAAGAACAATACATGCATGAACACCATTCTAGGATTACTAAGTACTTTGCCTACTTTATTAATCCCTCATGGTTTCCACAACACTAGTTGTGGATTTAGATACTCATGGTTGTAAGAAAAAAATCAGATTCAGATGAAGAAATTATAATTATAACTTACAATAAGAAATAAAGAAATCCAGAATCTTAAATTCTCAAGAACACTTCAATAACAAAGAATCAATGATTGAATTCTCAAATGTATGTAAGAATAATGTTAACAACATGTTTTGACGTCCAAAAAATATGAGTAACAACAAAATAAAACCCTAGTGGAGGTATTTATACACAAAACAGAGCAAATCCTAAAAGTACTGGAGAGCTGGTCGTATTAATTCTGATGGGCTGATCCCACAGGCCGTCGTGGCTACCACGGACCATCATGGATGGCCGTCTGGATTTCCTCTCATGCCTCAAGCTTTCTTCCAAGTTCTCACGGTCAGAGCTGACGGACTATCGTGGTTCCCAAGGCCCATCGGAGTACATCATCAGCCATGATCTTCTGACTCAAACAAGCTCTGGTCAATTCTGATGGCCGGCTGTGACATCCCATGGCAAGTCCTATGGCCCCTCATGGATGGGTTTCGAGTACTTAATTTTGCCATTGTATCACTGAAACAATCCCGCAGCCAACTGTTATGGTCCATGGTGTCTCTGACAGCCATCCTATTTGACCATGGGGTGAGTTTTACCTTGTCAGCTTCACTATTTTATTCCCACACCCTCTTTCCAAGGGCCTTGGTGGATCTCACGCCCATAGGGCATCACTTTCAGACCATAAACTACAATTTTTCATGTATTTTATGTTCCAAGCTCTTTTCCCTGCCCAAGTAGCAAACAAGCATCATATCTAACAAAACATACTTATAAACTCCCAAAATCCTTAGTTTTAAGCATTGAAACTTCTGTGAAATCCCGGCACATCAACCATACAGATAATGCATCCAAATCTTTAATGTGAAGACTACCACCGCTAACTCAAAGTCATGAGTGGGGTAGTTTTTCTCGTGAAACTTCAACTGTCTGGAAGCATAAGCAATAACTCGGCCCTACTGCATCAATACACAACCCAAACCAACACAGGAAGCATCATAATAAACTGTAAACCCCTGACCCTCAACCGAAAGAGTAAGAATCAGAACTGAAGTCAATAAGGCCTTGAGATTTAGAAAGCTCCCATCACACTCATCAAACCACTGTAAAGGTATATTCTTTTGAGCCAATCTAGTCAATAGAGCTGCTATACAAGAAAACCCCTTCACAAACCGTCTATAGTAACTTGCCAACCTCATGAAACTGCGAACCTTTGTAGGAGAAGTAGGCCTAGCCCAATCATGAACTGACGCAATCTTTGCCGAATCCACCATAATCCCATCCTTGGACACTATGTTCCCTAAGAATGCCATAGACTCAAGCCAATGCTCACACTTAGTGAATTTGGCATATAACTGATAGTCTTGCAAGGTCTGAAGTACAACTCTTAGATGCTGCTCATGCTCCTCTCTACTCCTCAAATATACCAAGATATTATCGATGACCATAAGAACGAAAGAATCTAGGCAGTCTCTGAACACTCAGTTCATCAACTCCATAAATGTTGCTGGGGCATTGGTCAACTAAAAAGACATGACTAGGAACTCATAATGTCCATAACGGGTCCTAAATTTAGTCTTTGGGATGTTCGAAGCCCTAATCCTCAACTGATGATAACCAGATCTAAAGTCTATCTTAGAGAACACTGCTGCACTCTGTAGATGGTCAAACAAATCATCAATATGCAACATCGAATATCTGTTCTTAACGGTCACCTTATTCAGCTGCATGTAGTCAATACATATACATATGGACCCATCCTTCTTCTTAATAATAGAATAGGAGCACCCCATGGAGACACACTAGGCCTGATGAACCATCTACTCAGCAAATCCTAGAGTTTATCCTTAAGCTCCCTCAACTCGGCTGGTGCCATTAGGTATGGCAAAATAGAAATGGTTTGAGTGCCCAGGTCGACATCAATACCAAAGTCAATATCATGATCAGGAGAAAGAGATAGTAGATTAGAGGGAAACAAATCCGAATACTCACAAAACCACAAGAACTGACTTAAGTGAAGGTATGGTGGCACTAGTATCATGGACGTAAGCCTGGTAAGCTAAGCACCCCTTCCTAACCAACCCTGGGCACTCAAGAAAGATATAACTCCCCTCGGAATGTGGCTATTGGGACCCTTCCATACTATAAGAGGGATACCAGGCATCCATAGAGTAACAACCTCGGTGAAGCAATCCAAGATTGCAAGGTAGGGAGACAGCCAATCCATGCCTAAAATCACATTAAAATCAACCATATCAAGCATAACCAGGTCTTGGATAAATATGATTTACAACTAAAGAATAGTCCGGCTGAATAGTCATCACACAAGCCCAGTAAATGTGATTCACTACTAAAGAATCTCCTACTAGGGTAGCTACATGAAAAGGCACATGCAATAACTCACAAGTAGACTCCAAACGCATAGCATAATAAGCAGACACATACAAAATATAGATCTCAGATCAAACAAGGCAAAAGCTGACTGATGGCAAATGGAGATCTTACCTGTGATAACAGCATCTGAAGTCTCAACCTCTAGACGGCCCACAAATGCATACATGTGGCCCTAACTGCCACGACCACCGGACCTACCAGACTGAGGACCGCCTTTAGTACCTTAAGGACCACCTTTACTACCATCTGCACCACCTCTGGCTAGTGGTGCTGGAGCCCCGAGGGCCTGAACTAACTGATCATGTCTCCTATGGTGGTGCACTGAAGGACACTCCCTAGCAAAGTGGCCCAACTCACCACACTCGTAACAACCCCAACCAGCTATACCTTGCTGTAATAAATCAACTAAATCAGAATGACTACCATGGCTGTGGACCCAGAATGATCACCTCATGAAGCATGAACTATACTCTGGCTACCCTGACTCTTGATAATCTATAATGCCATTTGAATAGGCTAGGTCAGCTGGAAATGCTGCTGGTGCTGACCTCTACCTCGGGATAGTGGACCGTTGTAACTACCCTGATGGTAGGGCCTATTATCGCTGCCTCCTTGGGCCCTGCAAAGTACACATCAATAGTGCGGGCATGATCTAGCACCTCCAAGAAGGATTGGCCTGAAACTACCATACCATCTGTAGCTAAATGGAGCTGTAGAGTCAAACCTCTGACAAAGCGACACACCCTCTCATGCTCGGTGGGCAGAATCATGGTGGTATGCCTAGACAACTTATGAAAATAGACCTTATACTCTAAGACAAATATGGAGCCCTGATCCAACCCGGTGAACTCATCTATCATCTGCTCTCTCAAACTACACGGTATATACTTCTTTAAGAAAGCTGCGGAGAACTATGTCCAAGTAAGCGGAGGTGTCTCGGCTAGTCTGCAAGCTATAAAATACCTCCACCACTATTTCACTAGACTATCAAGCTAAAATGCATTGTAATTTGCTTCGTATGACTCAACCAACCTAAGGTTATGCAACCTCTCCTGGCAACTAGTCATAAACTCATGCACATCCTCCCTAGGAGCACTAGAAAATCTCGAGAGACCCAACCGCAGAAATCTACCAAGCATTTTCTGCTCCTCGTAAGTCATAACAGGCCTAGCTGGAATAAATGAAATAATGGTAGGAATCGATAATACCTATAATCGAGGAGCTGCAGTAGCAGGCTGCGCCCCTTGAAACCTATGTTGCTACCTAAGCTAAAGTCTGAGCCTCGTCCATGATTTGAAAACCAATCAGAGTACCAGGCAAAGCTGTTGACTGTGACATACCCTCAAGAAACCTAAGAAGGAGAACTAATGTATCCCGGAGAACCGGTGTAGCCATAAAACCTGCCTGGGGATGGGCTAGCCCTACGCCCTCCAACTTATACTGTAGCTCCTAAACTTTAATGTCTAGCTCAGGCGATGGTAACCTGGTTTGGGATTGAGATGGCACCACAACCTATCCCCTACCTCGACCTCCGGGTCGACCTCTACCCCATCCCTTAGCTGGGGCTCTAACTCCAGGCACATAAGCCTCGTGCTCACCTACCACTAATCTCGTCTGAACCATCTGACAAAGAGTGAAAATAAATATATTTAGAAGTTGGTAAAGTCAAGGACGCCCGATATGAAATCAATCAAGATGGAATCTTTCCTAGGAATGTCCAATAGCCTCCCACAGATAGGATGTGGACGTCATTGTACAAATCCACGAGACTCTACTAGACAGTTTGCTCTTGTACTTGTAAAACTAGTGAACCTCTAGCTCTGATATCACTCTGTCACAACCCTAAATCGGGCCGTGATGGCACATATATAACACCCCGGTAGGTAAGCCAACCCAAGAATGTGGAAGTATAATAAAATATTTTAAATAACAAAAAAAGGAAGGTAAACATACAAGAAGGGGGCAACAATATAGATATAAATCAATAAAAATAAATATACAAAAATAGCCCAAAAGAGACCGACAAGAGAAACATATACAAAGACTAACCCAAGACCTGGTGTCACTGGTACCAGAGCATCTAAAGTGTGGAATAGCTGTACAACATATACTTTCTATCCAAAATACAAAATATAGACAGAAGAGTAGATGAAAATCAATAAAGGATCTCTAAATGTCGGGAGCTCACCGCGATCTGAACACCAGCTAGCCATGAATGACTGAAGGGTTAACAAGGGTGGCTCGTACTAGGTACTGCATCAGAAAAAGGATATAAAAGTGTAGTATGAGTACCAAAACATATGGTACTCAGTAGGCATCATAGACCGACCGAGCTTAGAAAGATAATATATATAAATTACAGGAAGGTAAATTAGCAACACAACTTCTTTCTTGACCGCTGAAAAACCCTACCATCTTCTAGACTAATAAATACCATAAATCCTTCACCATGGTCATTCCGGCCACTGGTTAGCCACCACCAGAGGCTGGAAAGATATACTCTCTCTCATCTATGACCAACTTCTCTCATATATACCACACTAATCCCCCGTGCCCTCTAATAAGTTGCCTGACGTACCAACTAGTTTGCCTACCAAAGTATCCAAAATGCATGATACAATAGACGATGCATAGGATAACATTCCGAAGGAGAAAATATCATATGCTGAGCTGATGAAACCCCAAGTTCACAACAACCCTCACCAAAATAAGGGTAATACAGTTGCCCCACCTCCTATCAAGCATATCTCTATTAATAATGGGATGCCTAGAGTATCATGGACGAAACATGAAGTCCAAAAGATATATATTATTGAGAATCTCCAATATGATGTGTTTGGGAAATTTTTATATGGATGGCCTGAGCTAGAAGACCTAGAGTTCAAATCCTGAAACAATGTAATATTAAGGGAGATTGCAAGATTGGACTGCTTAGGAACAAACATATTCTTATGCATTTTGAAGGGATGGAAGACTTTGTGAATATCATGGATAAAAGTGTGTACTACATAGGGGCAAAGGATATCCTAGCCTACCAAATGATACCCCTAATATATGATACCAGATTCAAGCCGGAGGAAGAAATCACTCAAGCAATAGCCTGTATTTCCTTCCCAGACCTTCTCCCCACATTCTTTGTGAAGGAAGCACTATTTTCCCTTGCCTCTGCTATAGGCAAAC
The DNA here is from genome assembly GCA_003996215.1 of Jaltomata sinuosa. Taxonomy (NCBI): domain Eukaryota; kingdom Viridiplantae; phylum Streptophyta; class Magnoliopsida; order Solanales; family Solanaceae; genus Jaltomata; species Jaltomata sinuosa. Next base: position 19,816 of record QJPP01004461.1, read on the forward strand.
CACTACAGCTAGACTTGGCTACCATTAACAAGACTCAACCAAGTTGTGCTAAGGTCAAAGTACAAGTAAAATTAGCAGCGAAGCTCTCGGATATGATCAAAATAGAAGTGGTGAATGACAGTACTAAGGAATCTAGAGTCGAATGCATCAAAATTCAGTATGACATGCTCTGTAAATACTGCATGCATTGTAAACTGCAAGGTCATAAAGAAGATTAGTGCAGGAATTTACACCCAGAGCTGGTGAAACAGGTTTTACATAAATGTTGACTCTAAGGAGGGACAGGACTTACCTACTCATAATAAACCCCATGGCAACACAATAAGAAGACATGAAGGTTACTAAGGGAGATGGAACCCCAGTAATAAGAGATTCAGGCTAGAAAAGGACTCGAATAAATTTTTGAGTGACATAGCTACCAGAATTACTCTGTAAGAGGACAATATTAGCTCATACAATGCGTTTAAGGCATTAGCAGATGCAGACACAGAGGACCACAAGGAGGAAGGAGAAATAAACCATAGTGAGCAGGAGGATGGTGATGCAGATAATATGATGCCACACAAGGAAGAGATAGCTATAAATAATAAAGGGGATACATCTTCATAGGAGCCACACCACAATATAACAAATTTACAAGTTCCAAAAAATGCCTCGATGGAAATTATTTTACAAGAAGAGAAAATAGATGTACACAAGGCTGGAGAGCAAGGGTTACAGCTGGTCTTGAGTCATGTTGATAGAGAAGCTAGTTCTAACCTAGATAGAGAATATTCGGATATAGGTAAGAAGAATCTAGATAATACTAATCAGTCAGAAGAACAAGCAAGGAATAAACAAGCATCTGGAGAAAAAACCAGCTTTGTGGGGATAGAAAACAATACCTCTGAACTAGTGGTTTCTCAGGCTCCATAAGATGAGCAGAAACTGCTAATGGCTTTGACTAATGCAAGCTTTTGAAGTACTCTAGAAATATACACTAGTGACAATCTAGAAGGGAGCAAAAAAGGGAAGAAAGAACAGTAGAAGGGGCAATTAATCCTTACAGTTCAATCAACAAGGGTTTCTACTAATGCTCCAATTCTATAAACAGGCACCAGGATCATTCCACCCCTCAAGACCCTGCATAACATTGTTTCACATCAGCTCAATGAGTCAGAGGACAAAATCATGGAGGCAGAGGACACAACAGATAATATTGAAGAAAAAGAGGAACATGACAATAATCACAACATCAATGAAGTTTGCAGAATTGTAGGTATTTCTCCAAAAGCACAAGCAAAAGGGAAGAAGGTAAAGGGCAAAACAAAAGTCAAACTAACCAGGGTAGTTACCAAGAGAGGTTTGAAAAATAATATTTTAATGAGTCACAAAGCACTTCTTTGGAACATTAGGTCTGTGAGAACTCATCACTCATACCACAGGGTTCAGATGTTCCACAAACATCATAAGTTTTTTCTAATAGCCTTAATGGAACTATTTCAAGATACAAGACACATTCAGAAGTACAGAAGAAGGTTAGGCATGCACTATGCTAACTATAATCAGAATGGGAAGATTTAGGTATTTGTACAGGAGGACATTCAGGTTGGGGTATTAGCAGACTCAGACCAAAAAATCACATTACAACTAACTTTCCAAGACTCAGGCCAGGTTATCGTTACCACTATTTTTTATGTGAAGTGTGATGAGATTGAGAGAAGAAATCTATGGAATGACATCTACACTTTTGGTAATACTATGCACTTTCCTTGTCTTGTGGGAGGAGACTTCAATGTTATTCTAAATGAAGAGGAAAAGATTGGTGGCTTACCAGTTTATCCTCAAGACTATGAGGACTTTGCCTTTTGCATCAACTCATGTGAACTATTTGATATTCCTTGTAAGGGTAGTCCCTTCACATGGTGGAATGTAAGAGCAGATGGTGGCTGTATCAATAAAAGGTTGGACAAAATTTTGATGAACCAACCTGTGACTGACTCTTTTGGGAGTGTGGAGATAGAACACTTGTCTAGAGTTGGGTTTGATTATGCACTAATCTTGCTTTCTTGTGGGGGGAAGATTCCTAGTTTTGTCAAAACTTTTAAGTTTATGAAATTCCGGACTGAGAAAGAAGATTTCAAAGAGGTGGCGAGAGATAGTTGTGTCTCTAATGAATCTGGTTACTTTTTTCATTAACTTGAAGCATAAAATGAAGAAAACCAATTTGGATCTTTTAGCTTGGAGTAGAGAAAGGTTTTGCGACATCTTCAAGCAATTAGTTATTAGGTAAGACATAGTCAGAATAAAAGAACAATTTTTTGAGGAGCAGCCTACAGTGTCAAATAGAGCAGTGTTGCAAAGGGCACAGGAAGAACTAAAGCAATACCTGCATTATTAAGAAGAATACTAGAGGCAAAAATCTAGGGCTCAATGGTTTGCAGAAGGTGACAAGAACACAATATTCTTCCATAATTTTGTGAAGGAAAGAAGGAAGAGACTCTCTATTAAGAGAATTCACTTGAGTGATGGTTCCTGGGCTGAAGGTGAAGATCAAATTATAGAAGAAGCTGTAGATTTCTTCAAGGAGCAGTTCACAGGGTCTTATATCTCATAGGATTTATCCCTTCTCTAGCTAATCCTACCCCTGATCATAGAAGAAGATAACTCTTCTTTGAATGTTTGCCCATTTAAGGCTGAAATTAAAAACATAGTGTTTGAGCTTAATAGATATAGTGCAGGTGGGCTAGATAGTTTCACTGGATTATTTTATCAGACTTGTTGGGACATTTTAGGGGAGGACATCGTGAAAGTTGTTGTGAATTTCTTTGAGGGCTCTACCATCCCCAAAGAAATTACACACACTCATTTGGTGTTATTACCTAAGAAGGAAGTGGTGCAATCTTTCTCTGACTTAAGACCTATTAGCTTGAGCAATTTCCTTAACAAGATCATATCCAGGGTGATTCATGACAAATTGGAAAGTTTACTACCCAAGATTATTTCAGAAAACCAATCTGGCTTTTTGAAAGAGAGAAGCATAACTGAGAATATACTACTAGCATATGAGATTATCACAGACATCAGAAAAAGGGGTAAACCTGCAAATGTGGTGCTTACATTGGACATGGCAAAGGCTTATGATAGAGTGGATTGGTGCTTCTTGATAAAGCTGTTAGAAAAAATGGGTTTCAACAGATCTTTTGGGGACAAAATTTGGAGATTAGTAGCAAATAATTTGTATTCCATCCTCATAAATGGGCAAGCTAAGGGACTTTTCCATTCTTCCAAAGGTGTAAAGCAAGGGGATCCCCTATACCCAGCTGTGTTCATTATAACTGCCTAGGTCCTATCTAGAGCCCTTAATAATATTTCTCTAAAAAATATTTCAAAGGCTTTGGGATGCCCAAGTAGAGTGACAACAACAATCATCTAGCTTTTTGTCACGACCCGAAACTGGGCTTCGGTAGGAAAACCAAACTCAATGATGCGAAAGACAATAATAACAATAAAACTAAGGAAAAGTGGAAGATATAAAGAAAAGACTGGGCCAATAGCATATAAACATACCAACGTACAAAATATATAAAAGATGACCCTAAAGTGACCGAATAGACCAAACATACACGAGAACCAACCCAGACCTGGTGTCACTAGTACAAGAGCGACTAAAGTAAGGAATAACTATACAACAGACTGTCTATCCAAAGATACAAAATATAGACAAAATATACAAGATGGAAAGCATGTAAAGTCTCTAAAAGCGCAGGGATCTCACCGCCATCCAAACTGCAACAGGCCTCGAACGAAAGGAAGGTCAGTGAAGGTGGCTCGTACTAGGTGATGCATCAGAAAAAGATGCAGAGTGTAGTATGAGTACAAGACAACGGGTACTCAGTAGGAATCATAAGATGACCGAGCGCAAGAAGATAATATATAAATAATAGGATACATGAAAGCAGTCAAAAATATAGGGATCCACCTAAATCTAGTTATAAAGCCAAAAATCAAAACAACCCAAACAATAAAAAGGGGTAAAGTAATAACAAGATCAACCCAAATCAACCAACAATCCAAACACACCACAAGCCAATACAATGCGATGCAACAATGATGTAATGTATGAATGCTTGCAAGTCAAACCTGGTATCTAGTACACGGGCACCCAGGATGGAACATCGAGCTTATCAAATAAGTGCATAAAAAGTAAAATCTCGAGATAACACATCGGGCGCCTAAAATTTAACCTCGGACTCATCAATGTATGCATAAAAAGTAAAACCAGAGATAACACATCGAGTGCCTAAAATTTAACCTCAAACTCATCAACGTATGCATAAAAAGTAAAACCTGAGATAACACATCGGGCGCCCAAAATTTAACCTCGGTCTCATGAACGTATGCATAAAAAGTAATACTTTTCCCTTTTCCTCCCAAAAAATCATAACAATTCCAAATCAATCCTTTTAAAAGCCCAAAGACCATGAAAACCCAATAATTGTCAAGTGCAGGACCAAAATGCCTTAAAATCACTTTTTCCATATCGATAAGCATGACAATGCAGTATAAGCATATAAATTTCCATATTTAGAGAAAACATGCACAATAAGGCCAAAAAATAGGGAGAAACACCCTCCAAACCAAGAGAACTGACCTGAGACTGCGTCCAAATCCAAGCTATGGCCTCGAGCCCACAGTTACACATAACAATAGAATAAAGTGAAAAGATACCATAAATAAAGTGAAAAGCACCGAGAATCTCTACTCTACCTCTAAAACCTCCTAAAAGCATACTAAGGATTCTATACTAGCCATAAAGATACTACAAGCTCCTAGGCTAAGGATAACATAACAATTCTAAAATAAAATCCAAAATGGCCAATTAGAGTAATAAATAGGATTTAAGCCTAAATCTATCTAATATCCAACCTAACATTCCAGTAACATATAAATATATATAATCTAACTAAACTCAGTCTAGAAAGTAAACCGTAACCTATCTCGGGGCTAAACCGCAAACACGGACCATCACTCATGTGCCTTCCCCTTTCGAATAGCCTCGGAAAGCTATCACGCTATCAAGAACATAATCTAGGTGTCATAAAGAGAAGAACGACACCCATATTACTATACGAAAAATCAGGCCAATAATCAGGTCAAAAAATGACCCTCAGGGACCGTGCAGCGAAACAGAAAATAAAATTCACAATTATGTCTGCGGTGAATTTAGGAACCTATGCTCAAAATTTGAGCACAAATGGATTTCATTTCGGGGCTCAAAACAGCCCCGAAGTACTACTAATTCATGAGAACAAAAGTGGAGAATTGCGATTTTCAAGGGTGGAAACGTACCAATTTGGAAGCGAAAATCGACCACGGACCAGAACTACAGCTACCACGAATAAACAAGCACCAATGCAACTTTGACCCAAGAAAAACCAAGCTTGTAAGGCCATCTCCAACCACACTCTATTTTACTCTCTTCTCTCTCTAAATAGAGAGTAAAAATAGAGAGTAAAAATAGAGAGTGGCTTCTCCAACCACTCTCTATTTTACTCTCTACTCTCCATATATAGAGAAGATGAATAGTAACTCTCTAAATATAGAGAGCTACTATTCATCCTCTCTATTTCACTATTTATTATTTTATTATTATTTTTAGTACTCAATATTTTTATTTTACATGTTTTATATTATATAAGACCATTAATTAAGTCTCTAATATTTGTAATTATTTTTTAATATAATTTTAAATTTATATTAATTTATGTTATTTTTAATTTAGTTTTCATAAATAATATTTTTATTTAAGATATAAGAATCATACCGAAAAGTTGTTGAACGTGCATTTGTGTTTTGCAATCACGTTTTGCAATTGTCGCTGGGCCATCACATTTTTGAAGAAAAGAAATGCTCCATGATATAACGACTACATGTATTATATTTCACAACATGATAATCGAGGATGAGTGTGCTCTTAGCGCACCAATTCAAGATATTCCGGAAGCTCCAACACCAACGGTAGAAATTGCAGTAGATGAAAATAATCTATTTGAACAATTGTTAGCCAGACATAAAAAAGTTAAGGACATAAATGCTCATTTTGAACTTCGTAATGCATTAGTAGAGCATTTATGGGAGCAACGTAATATTCTTGAAAGTTGAATATTTTTTTAAGATGTAATATTTATTTAATTGTATTTCATTTATGATTTTACTTTTATTTGAATTGTCCATTAATATGTAATATATATAATATTTGCTTAAAATTTATTTTATTTAAAAATTTGAGGTAAAAAATAATTTTATATTACATGAAGATTTTGAAAAAAATATGAATAATATGTGTTGATTATGTAAATATAGAAGAAATTATTTATTTTAAAATATGAAAATATAATTAAAGTAGAAATAATAATATAATATTGAAGAAAGAGAAAATAGAGGGTAAAATAGAGAGTAAAATAGAGAGTGGTTGGAGTTGCTCCCTTTACTCTTTATATTTAGAGAGTAAAATAGAGTGTGGTTGGAGATGCCCTAAGATCTTCAACAATGGAGGTTTTCAAGCTAAAAGAGAAGAACAAGGCTTGAAGAAGAAGAGGCTTACCAATGATAAAGGAGCAAGATTAACGATAATTTGGAGAATTTCCACGAGCCCACACTGTTCTTGAGTAATTAGAGTTGAGAAAAAATAAGTTGGGGTTGAAAAAAGTGAAAGAAATGAGTTAAAAAATCGTGAAAAACAAGAATTTAAAGGGGCTGGCCGCAGGCTGGCGCCGTGGGCCTGGCCAGCAACAAAAACCAGCAGTTTTTCCAAACCTCTCTGGGGTATTTCGGGCATGATTGGAACCCGATACTCACAAACTAATAGAGCTATTTGAGTGGAAATGACATTCCGGACTCAATGGAATCAATGAATTTACCAACGAAGATCTTTTTAAGGAAAAGTGGGCCCCATGCCCAAAACTAACTCGGAAGTCAATGCCCTAAAAAAAGTCCAGAAGCCCCGGGACCCGAACAAAAGGTTCCCCTAGCCCAAAGTCGACAATCCGGAGCTAATTGCGCATACAAAATTTTTATCAGAGGCCGTCTTCTTCGAATATTGATCAAAGTCAACCCTACCAGCCAAACTCGCTTGAAAACACAGAAAGCAACACAAAACCAAACCAAAAGCACTCCGACCCAGACCAATGGTCCTACTAGACCAAAATCCCTATTCTGGTGCCAACGGAACTGACAAAATTTTATTCTAAGCATGTTTACCAATAATGTTTACCGAAGTCAAAGATTTTCTAAGTTCAAGTTCTAAAACAGGAAAATGGTCATAACGACCTAACGAACGGCCCAGGCACCAAACCGTCAGTCTCGACAAGTCATCAATGACCTGTAGCCGCTAAGGGAAAGCTCAAAATACGAAAAAGCACGAAAAATAGGAAAATGACCAAGCGGGTCATTACAATATCCACTATTAAAAGAACTTTCGTCCACGAAAATTAAAGAAGGGAAAACACTAGAAGACTCAAACAAAGACGAATACTAAGCCCGCACCACTCACTCAAAAACTCGGGTAGCCTCCTCAACTGGGTGGCACTCCACGAAGCTAAACCAAAGGAAAACTACCAACCTCCAACACCTCACCAGCCAAACTAGACTCTAACCTTTAACTCTAAATCCTCCAATGATCTCCCAACCAAACTGACCCTCAAGAATCTCGATCAGAAGCACCGACACACCTTTGAAACCAGAGAAACAAGGTGATCAACACACAGGATCAGAATCCTTAACATCACAACCAAGTTTACCTCAAAAAGCCACCAGCCTAAAACTCTAACTCATGAACCCGCTGGTCCACAAAACTCCTTATTCTGATCTGAATCCTTTTGCACCATAACTATGAAGCTGCACACAAGCTGCACACTCGATCCACTCTTGAAGTATCAATGGACACGTCGGAGATCCCTAGTTTCCGCTTGCACTTCACCACGAATGAAGTCACCCTTTTTACTCAGATTTTAATCCAAACTAAGCTATGGCTTACTATTTTTTACCTCCAACATACTAACACAACGTGCATCCTCAAAAACTGTAGTAGTTTTACCCCGGCTGATGACCAACCAAAGGACGTACACTTTTACTAATGTCAGCCTAGCCACCTGAACTCATCTAGACCAATCGACTAAACTAACCATCTAAACTCGACTGAAGCTTGCACACCAGGGTTGCAAAAGGCATGTATGAACACCCAGTGCCAACGGAGAACCTTCTGACTATAGAATGAACCCAACCTTGCAGAATTGTACCAAGTCTGAAACAACAAAAACTGAATGAACCAGGGTAACCTGCCTAAATGACCCAAACCAAAACCAAGACCCTGTAAGGAGTGGTAAGCCAAATACAAGGTATGTAACCACCAACTAAGCTCCAATCACTCGAACACTACATGAGTTCTAAAATTACCTTACCGGTATCAACTTAGGAAGAAGTCAACCACGATGCGAATATCAAGTCAGAACACCCGATAGGCAAGGTAAGGGTGCCTAAAGTCCAAGACAGCCATCTAGATATAGAAATTTGCATAACCCATCAATTCACTTCTTTGGCTCGAATCAACAATTACTGCATCATCACACCATACTACGGACTCTGAAGCCTGCAACATACTGAACTGCTAGTCCACACTGGCTGAGTCTAACTAACACTGGAACCCCATATAATAAACAACCCTTGAAGAACCAACAAACCAAGATTTCAAACCTTTGGGATACAAAGACGACCACCATCCTCAAATTATCATTAGAACTTACAATAGCCTCACTAGTCTCAACCCGCACAATCTGATCACACATAATACACTACCACTGAATCTCAAACTTACTGATGTGCAAGGATTTGATGGCACTTTCAACTCTTAAAATTAAGGATTTTTGGGAGTTCTTAAGTACATTTTATTAGATTTAATATCGTTTGTTACATGTACAGGGAAAAGTATTTAAAAGATGAAAATGCCAAAGTATTGCAGTTTTTGGGAAAAGAAGAATGCCACCACGAGTGTCACACCCACGATGGCCCATAGGACAAGTCGTCTGAATATGGCCGCAGGAGAGGCTAAGGCATTGGAGCCTGACAAGCTATTATAACTCCCATGAAAGACATGATGGGACATTGCAGAGCTCATCAATATGATCCAGGGACGTGCAAAGAGCAAAGATTTGGGCAATGGGCGTCCACGACGCCCGTGACAACCATGATTCCCCGTCGAAGCTGCTCATGGAAACAAGGTAGGAAGGCATGAATGAGCTAAGGGTAGCCGACATAAGGTCCATAATGGGCATCGCAGCCATAACGTCTCGTCACCTCAGCCCATGGAAACTAGGCAAGGATTTAAAACTAATACTTGAAAAGACTCGACGGGCACCCACGATGCCCATCGCACCCATGACAGCCCGTGGGGCATCCCATCGGTAGCAGCCACATCCAGCTTTCCTAGATTAGTTAGGATTTGGTTTCTTTTGTCTATAAATACTTCCCCTTAGGTTTTATTTTCGGTTGTTACTCATTATTTTCGTACAAGCACTACATTGTTATGTTTGTTATGACTTTATTACACAAGTTCTTGAGATCAAATATTGTTCTTGATTAATTGAAGTGTTCTTGAGATTTTCTTCAAGATTTCAGATTTCTTTATTTCTCATTGTAAGTATCTACTGATGATTGCTCCAACAACCATTAATTCTTTACTTATGAACATGAGTAGATAAATCCACAACTAGGGTTATGGGAACCATGAAGGATTAATGAAGTAGGCAAAGTACTTGGTAATCCTAGGGCGGTGTTTATGCATGTAGTTTTCTTTCCTTTGTTTTGATTGCTTTTTAACGGTGGCCAACATTAGAACTCGCCTTATCCTTACTTGCCGAACCAAGGAAGTAACTGATGGGAAAAGGGTTGTTTAACGATGGGCATTTGAGGCTATCAACCCTCATCTAATAGCTTGACCTTGTACGGGAATAGCTAATCTAGGATTCAGGGTAAGAGTTAGTAAATTATACACCCACGGCCGGACCAAGGTATGTGGTGAAATTTATCTATCTGTCAGACCAAGGATTTAGGTGAACCTAACTTACCAATTTTGCATGCTAAGCACCAATCTAGTTTGCTAAGTACAAACGCTCTACTAAATTATGATCTTATGGGGAATACTACCCTAGTCGCTTCTCTTATTGATAACAACTGTTGAAACTAATAACTGTTACTTGTTACAAATCTAAGTTACTATTAGTCTTATTACTTAAACCCCCCTTTCAAGGGAAATAAACGGCTAACAGCGCAAGTAAACACTAATCAACCATAGTCCTACCATATTCCATGTGGGATCGACCCCAACCTTCATTGGGTTCTATATTTGAACAACGACCACTTACGCTTCTAAAAAGAGGTGTAATTTAGGCATATCAAATTTTGGCGCCATTACCGGGGAATACGGTTTAGGATTAAGAGAGATTGTGTTTAGTTCACTATTAGTCCTTATTTCCTGATTTTACTTTTTCTATTGTTTTTGTTTTGATCTACAGGTTGCACACTTGTGCATGCCCAGTACAAAGAGGCAAGGCAATCCCTTGATCCCATACGATCCTGAGCTCTCCAGAACTCTAAGAAACATGGATAAAAAGGGAGAGCATGAGACACCTGAGCAGATCACAACTCGGTTTTTGGCTGAAGCAGAGCAGAGAAAGAAGGCAGGGGAAGATGCCCTTGCTGTTGAAGATGCTAAAATTGCAGCAGACCTTGCAGCTCAAAATGCGGCAGCTGAGCAAGCAAGGCAAGAATGATAACAAGCTATGAGAGATAAGGCAACAACTAGATAGAATGTACCACAGAATAGGTCCCGACAGATACAGTAGCCAAGGAAAGCCCCTCTCCACTATGATGATTATGATGATGAGGTTGAGGAATTAATCATTACGGGACCCATAGTGTTGCCACCACTGACTTAAGGAATAAAGTTTAACATTACCAGCACCATAATCTATTTGGTGAACCTGAGGGGACTATATGCTGGAAAGCCTACAGAAGATGCAAATCTGCATGTGAAAAACATTACTCAAATTTGCAAAGCTTACAATCTACCAGGAGTGGGGCAAGATGCTATTAGATTGAGACTGTTTCCATTCTCATTGATCGACGAGGCAACTGTGTGGCTCTTAAAATTGCTCGATAATTCCATATACACGTGGCATGAGTTGAAGACTCAGTTTCTGGAGCAGTTCTTTCCTCCATCAAGGATGTTGCAGCTGAAGCAAGAGGTCTACAATTTAAAGCAGCTACCTGCAGAGGCATTATATGAGACTTGGTTGAGGTTCAATAAGAAGTTGAAACAAGTTCCTAGACATGGAATCCTTTCAAGGAATCTAATGGAGATATTCTACAAAGCATTGAACGCCAACACAAAAGTAGTAGCCAACACTATAACTGGTGGAGCATTCATGGAGAACTTGTATATTAAAACTTCTGAGATGCATGATCGGGTTACTAAGACCAACATGGCATGGCATACTAAAGAGGCTGAGAGTCCAGCAGGTACATATGCAGTTGGTAAGTCCATTGATTTTAAAGAATTACAGGAGATAAAGCAAGAACTTCCTGAGATGAAGATGAATATTGGGTTGATTGTGAAGAATATCCTAGATGAGGGAGTAAAGAAGGTGAAAGCCATCGGTTCATAAGGGAAAGCACCAAGGCTAGATGATTACTTATCTGATAAAAAGGTTAGTTATCTGAATGATCAGGGAGCAGGTTTTCGGGCCTCTGGCCAAGGGAATCAAGGTCGAAATAGAGATAGAGATGACCAATACAATCGGTCCGACTATAGATATAGGAGCAGAGCTAGAGACAGGAATAGTGTCTGGCAGAAAAAGGATAGCTACAAGAATTATTGAAGTGGTCTGTATGTCCCACCGAGAAATAGCTAGGATAGGCCTGAACAACCAACCATGAGGGAGCTGCTCAACAAAGTGTTTAAAAAGGTTGATTCTACAGAGGCAAGCATGAAAGAGATAAGAGCTGACCTTTCAGGTATTAGTCAGAGAGTCGAGTCCAATTCTATTTCCATAAAGAAGCTTGAGACCCAGATACACCAGATATCTACTAGAATAAATCTATGTCAACAGGGCACTATCCTAAGTGACACCATCCAGAATCCAAAGAATGATTGATAGGTTATGAATGTGACTAACTGAAGTGGAAAATAGACTGTTGACCCTCCTATGCCTATAGTTGTTGATGAGCTATCCGAGTCTGAGAAAGATGATACTAAATTATGGTCGAGTTTGAGGAAAAATATAGCGGTGAAGGACTAAGTGAGAAGAAGTCTACTGAGTTAAAAGCAAAGAACAAATAGGTTGCACCAGTCTTGAAGCCCATGCCATTGCCTCCTCCTCTTTACCCACACAGATTGAAGAAAAAGTTTGAGGACGCAAATTTCAAAAGTTCATCTCCATGCTGAAACAACTTTCAGTCAATATTCCTTTAGTTGAAGCATTGGAGCAGATGCCTGGATATGCTAAATTCATGAAGGATCTGGTGACTAGGAAGAAGACGGTAAACTTTGAACCAGCTGATAATTTGAACCATTATAGTGCAATAGACTCCCATTCTTTGGTGCAGAAGAAGAAAGATCCTGGAGATTTTACTATTCTATGTATGATTGGAACATTCTACTTTGCCAAGGCATTGTGTGATCTGGGTGCTAGTGTTAATTTGATGCCACTAGCAGTGTTTAAACAATTGGTCTTGAGAGCCCCCAAACCGACGATAATGCGGCTTCTTATGGAAGATCACACAGTAAAAAGTCCTGTAGGGATTCTATATGATATGCTTGTAAAAGTTGATACTTTCATCTTCCCTGTGGACTTTGTGATTCTTGACTGTGAGATGGATTTTTAGGTTCCTATCATCTTGGGATGACCATTTCTTGCTACCGGACACTCGTTGGTTGATTTAGAGACTGGGTAAATGAAGTTCAAATTAAATGATGAGATAGTTACATTTAATGTCTGCCAGTCTATGAAGCATCATGACGACATGCGAGTGGTTTCTGTTATTGATGTGGTTGATAAAGATCAACTGATTGTGCCTGTTGAGGAGAGACTTGGTGTTGAAGCACTTGCGGTCGTGATTATGAATTTTGATGGAGATGACATTGAAGAGTATTATGAGATGGTGCAAGCACTTTCAGGTATGGGGTCTTATATGTATGCCCTAAAGAAGCTTGATTTGGATTTGAAGAATCGCCAGACACCGCCTTCCAGACCTTCTATTGAGGAGCCTCTAGTCTTGGAGCTCAAGGCACTTCTATCTCACCTTCGATATATGTTCTTGGGTGCTAACGACACCTTGCTAGTTATTATTGCTGCAGATTTAGTTGAAGGGCCGGTTGAAGCTCTGGTTTCTGTTCTGAGGAAGTTTAAGAGGGCCATTGGTTGGACCATCACTGACATCATTGGAATTCTGCCTGGAATATGTACACATAAAATCTAGCTCGCGCCATATTGCATTCCAAGTATTGAGCACCAGCATAGGTTTAATCAGCCTATGCAAGAGGTCATCAAGAAGGAAATCATTAAGTAGCTAGATGCAGGTGTGGTTTACCCTATTGTAGACACCAAGTAGGTGAGCCCAGTTAAGTGTGTACCAAAGAAAGGTGGGATTACTATAGTCCCAAATGCAATGAATAACTTGATTCTAATAAGGCCAGTCATAGGCTGGCACATATACATGAATTACAGGAAGCTGAACGCGTGGACTGAGAAGGACCATTTTCCAATTCTGTTTATGGATCAAATGTTAGATTGTCTTGCTGGTAGAGGATGGTATTGTTTTCTTGATTGTTATTTGGGATACAATCAAATCTTGATTGCTCCTGAAGACCAAGAGAATATCACTTTCACCTATCCATATGAGACATTTGCTTTCAAGAGGATGCCTTTCGTTTTATGCAATGCACCATCGACTTTTCAGCATTGCATGATGTCTATTTTCTCAGACATGGTGGAGGACACTATTGAGGTATTTATGGATGACTTTTTTGTAGTGGGTGACTCTTTTGAAGATTGTTTGGATCATCTGAGTTGTGTGTTGAAGCAATGTGAAGAGTGCAACCTAGTGCTGAACTAGGAAAAGTGTCACTTGATGGTGAAAGAGGGTATAGTTCTTGGCCATCGGATCTCCAAGAAAGGTATTGAGGTCGACAAAGAGAAGATTGAGGTGATCGAAAAATTGCCTCCACCAGTTTTTGTAAAAGGGATTCGGAGCTTTTTGGGGCATGCTGGTTTCTATAGAAGGCTTATCAAAGACTTCTCCAAAATTGCTAATCCATTGTGCAAATTATTGGAGAAGGAGGTAAAGTTCGTGCTTGATGATACTTGGCTGAAGGCATTCGAATTCTTTAAAGAAAAGTTGGTCTCAGCTCCCATCATTATTTGTCTAGATTGGTCTCAATCTTTTGAGGTTATGTGCGATACTAATGGAGTGGCGCTAGGAGCAGTCCTAGGCCGAAGGCGTGGAAAGATTCTTCATCCTATATACTTCGCTAGAAAAACACTTAACCCGGCTCAAAAGAACTATACTGTAACTGAACAAGAACTGCTTGCTGTGGTCTTTGCATTTGAGAAGTTCAGATCCTATTTGCTTGGCACTGCAGTGGTGGTGCACACTAACCATGCAACTCTTTGTTACCTTATGGCGAAGAAAGATGCGAAGTCGAGGCTGATTAGATAGGTGTTGCTTCTACAAGAGTTTGACTTTGAAGTCAAGGACCACAAGGGTACAGAGAATAAGGTAGCATACCACTTTTCTAGACTAGAAGAAGTGGCAATGTTGAAGCTGAATGATGAGCAAGAGATAGATGATTGGTTTCATGATGAATAAGTGTTGGCTGGCTCTCAAGCCTTGATCCCATGGTTTGCTGGCATTGCCAACTATTTGGCAAGTGACTTGGTGCCTCCTGATATGTCTGTTAATCGAAGAAGAAAATTCATGTCTGATGTCAAGAAGTACTTCTAGGTGGAGCAATTCTTATTCGTGTGTGTGCTGATACTATGATCCAGAGATGTGTTCCTGAAGCTGAGATGATGGAGATACTAGAGGCTTGTCATTCATCCCCAGTTGGGGGACACCATAGTGGTATCCAGACCGCTCACAAGATCTTGTAATGCGGCTACTATTTGTCGACTATTCACAAAGATGCCCATGAGTTTGCTAAGGCTTGCAGCAGGTGTCAAAGAGAAGGAGGTATATCAAGGAGTCGTGAGCTTCCTCTAAATCCCATCCTGGTGATTGAGCTATTTGACCTTTGGGGTATTGACTTTATAGGCCCGTTTATGTTGTCCAATGCAAACGAGTACATATTGGTAGCCATTGACTATGTATCAAAGTGGGTAGAGGAGGTTGCGCTTTCCAGTAATGAGGGTAAGTGTGTCACAACGTTCTTGAAAAAGAACATCTTCTCCAGATTCGGTACACCACGGAAAATCATTAGTGACGGAGGCTCTCACTTTTACAATAAGCTGTTTTGGGCTTTACTAGAGAAATATGGAGTGAAGAACAATATTGCAACCCCCTATCATCCCCAGACTAGTGGGCAAGTGGAAGTCTCAAACCAGGAGGTCAAGTCAATCCTGTCCAAGACTAGCAATGCAAATAAAAAGGATTGGTCTCGAAAGTTAGATAATGCTTTGTGGGCATACTGGACTGCATTCAAGACCGCAATAGGTCTGTCACCATATCAGCTTGTGTTTGGTAAGGTGTGCCATCTTCCGGTTGAGTTAGAGCATAAGGTCATGTGGGAGTTGAAGAAGCTGACTTAGATTGGTCTGAGGCGACATTGCAGCGGCTTGGGCAATTAAATGAGTTGGATGAGTTCTGCTTGAATGCATATGAGATTTCAGCATTATATAAAGAGAGGATGAAATTGTATCTTGACCAAAAGATAGAAAAGAGAAACTTCCAGCCGGGTGACTTGGTCCTTCTTTTCAATTCTAGGCTTCGCTTATTTCCTGGCAAGCTGAAGTCCAAGTGGATTGGACCATTCAAGGTGGTACAAGTGTTTCCTCATGGGGCTGTTGAACTTGAAAATCACAAAGGAAAGACGTGCAAGGCTAATGGACAGCGGATCAAAGCTTATTTTGGCACATCAGAGGAGCTCAAAACAATTGAAGCTTGGAGCGTTGATGAATTTATCCCACCCAAGGAGCTTGATGAAGTCTGAGTAATCAAGAAACCTGCATCATGTCGTGATGTTAAATCAGGCGCTGCATGGCAGGCAACCCATGGATTTTTGATTTTTGATTTTTATTATTTTAGAGTGTTTTGGCAAAGTCTGAGTACCCAAAACACTCGCATCGTGCCGCGACATTAAATCAAGTGCTGCATGGGAGGCAACCCATGGACTAATGTGTTTTGAATTTGCAAAAAGTAGGGAGACAATAAGAAAATTGCAAGAACTGCGAGAGATAGGGCCCGCACGGGCCATCACAGGCACCACGCCCGTGGGAATAGGACATTCAAATGGAAAAATGCTAAGTGTTGGAAAAAGGTGGTCTGCCGCATTTTCACTCCCCATATGATGGGCCATCATGACTCCAACGGGCGTGACACCATGAATTAAGAGGAGGAGCCATTGGCTCACTCCCACATCCCACATGATGGGATGTTGTATCTCTGACGGGCGTGGAAGGCTAGTTTTCAGATGTCTAGGTAAGTATGGCTTGACGGGCCATTTCACACTCGACGGGCATCGCGTAGCCCATCGTCTGGGTTGGTCAAGACAATCAACACTTTAAGTTGTTTTAAAACTTTTCGAGGAAACTTCTACACAACAAATTCAGTTGGATGCCACTGGGACCGGTGGATCGGCTAGTGGTGTTGCCGGTGTGACACAGGAAACTTCTTTAGACCCCATTGTGGGAGTGAGTGATGTTTATATTGCTCGGGTAGCTGATGATGTTGTTACGAGGTCTGTAGAGGCAGCCTCTGTTAGAGAGACTACTGCGAGCATCGATTCAGCATGCCCGGTGACTACTACACTCGATGAGCACTCTTAGGCACCACATGTATGCCTTATATCCCTTGCTTTATCATTTTTTAGTGCATTGGGGACAATGCACAACTTTTTAGATGGGGTGGGTGCAGCTGTGGTCATCTGGGTTTTTTGTAGAGTGTTTTGGCGAAGTCTGAGTAGCTAAAACACTCGCGTCATGCTGCGATGTTAAATCAGGCACTGCAGGGTAGGCAACCCATGAGGGTATCTACATGGTCCGCATCCTTGGGGTTTTCTTGCCTGTGTTGTTTCCCTAAGGACTTTTAATTTCTGTTGAACTGGCATGTTTAGTATAAGATGTGTGTTTGTAGAAGTGAATTAGACACTGAATGCACCCATAATTTTTGAAAAAAATGGATACCCCTCCAAATTTTTGTGCAGTAAGGTGTTAGAACTGACCTTCATGGATCTGTAAATGACAAAATGTATATAACTGAGATAAGTAGCTTAACCTAAAGCATGAACTGGTAGTTAGCTAATCTGTAGTCTAAACTTTGTGCCAGGTGTGAAGTGAGTTGCTTAGTATCTGTTCTTGCTGTACTCTACAATCTAGAACTTTCCTGGTTAGTCATGCTGTGGTTGTAGAATGGTTTAGTTAAGACATGATCATAGGACATTTTTGAATCAGTCCACTTAAGCCAAATGACCTACCAAGTGAAAAGTAATCCCTTTGATCCTTGAATTTGAGCCTTAAGTTGAACCTTTTTGTTGTTAGCCTATTCACCTTCCCTGTTTCCTATAAATCTCTATTTGGCTCTGGTCCCTTATTGGACATTGTGCACCTCAACTCAGGCTAAAAGCCTAAGTTGAAGGTGGCTGCTGTGGGGGTAAGTAGGAAGTGTTGGGTATGAAAAGAGTGAGTTAGTTAATAGAAAGAAAGAAACTGGGTGTGGTGTGTGCTAAAAAGAAAAAGAAAAGAAAGAAAAATAATGAATGAAAAGAAAAGTGCAAAATGCAATAGAAGCCACACCCAAAGCGTGATAAAAGTAAAAAGGTTTGAAAGAAAGGAGAATAAGGGAGGAAAATTGTAAGGCCTGAAAAGTGGAGAAAATGAAGAAGTAATTGTAGTCTCAAGGATGGCATAGTCACTATTTACCCAAATGTATCATTCCCGTCCCTAAGCCTACATTACAAGCCTAACAAAGTCCTATAGTGATCCTAACTGAACTATTTGAAAGATAAAGCATAGAAAATAAGGGCAAGCCTATGGTATTGTACATGTGCAGCTTGAACTTCTTTGTGAGAGTGAGCAGATTCCCAGTCCCTGTTTGTTCAATGAATATTCTGTGTGATTTGGGACTTCTTTGTTGTGAGGGCATTGGAGTAGACTGCGATTACTAATTACTTGGTTTGAATGTCTGTTGTGTATGCTAATTTACTCATAAATATCGTGTTGTCACTCATGGATCGATTTTGTGTTATTTTGATAACTTGAAAAAAATGCACTGGTTTTTGAGCTGTTAATGAATGGGTACTGTTTTAAGGTTTGAAAGTGAATGAATTAGGTTGCTGTTATAGTTTCTGGTTTATTTCTACTTTAGCATCTTTAGTCCTATTTTCGTTTGTTTCTTGAGGACAAGCAAACATTCTAAGTTGAGGGTGTTGATATACCGGGATTTGACGGCACTTTCGACGCTTAAAACTAATGATTTTTGAGAGTTCTTAAGTACATTTTGTTAGATTTAATGTCATTTGTTACATATACAGGTAAAAGTATTTAAAAGATGAAAAAACCAAAGTATTGCAGTTTCTGGGCAAAGAGGCATGCCACCACGGGCGTCACACACACGATGGCCCATGGGACAAGTCGTCTGAACATGGCAGCAGGAAAGGCTAAGGAATTGGATCCTGACGGGCTGCCACAACACCCGTGAAAGACACGATGGGACGTCGCGGAGCCCATCAATATGATCCAGGGACTGTGCAAGGAGCAAAGATTTGGGCGACGGGCGTCCATGACGCCCGTGACAACCACGACGCCCCGTCGAAGCTGCCCGTGGAAACAAGGTAGGAAGGCATGAATGAGCTAAGGGTAACCAACGTGAGGGACACGATGGGCATTGCAGCCACAACTTCCCATCACCTCAGCCCGTCGAAACTAGGCCGGGATCTGGAACCAAGACTTGAAGAGACTCGACGGGCACCCACGACTCCCATCGCATCCATGATGGCCCATGTGGCATCCCGTCAGTAGCAACCGTGTCCAGCTTTCCTAGATTAGTTAGGATTTGGTTTCTTTTATCTATAAATACTTCCTCTTAGGCTTTATTTTTGGTTGTTACTCATTATTTTCGTACAACCACTATATTGTTACGTTTGTTTTGACTTTATTACACAAGTTTTAGAGATCAAAGATTGTTCTTCATTAATTGAAGTGTTCTTGAGATTTTCTTCAATATTTCAAATTTCTTTACTTCTCATTGTAAGTATCTACTGATGATTGCTCCAAGAACCATTAATTGTTTACCCGCCAACTACTAAAACACATAAGCACGAACAAGGAGTCATCACCCTCCTTTACAAACCCAACAACACCCTTTCCAAGGAAACACCAAACCTAACAAGCTCTCTCAAATGCAACCCAAAGCTATTCCCTTAGCTTCCACAACTCCTACCGGCAACACTTGATATGATGGAACGAGGGTAGGCCGAATGCCTAACTTAACCAAAGAAAAATGCTATAATCAAAAATCCAATCGCAAAGCCATAATTCCACAATCAAACCTTAGTCACGACACTTACAACTGACAGTTAGCCAAACAGATAAAGCCAGAACCCGACCACAATGCCATACTCAAACTCGATTATATCATTCAGAATTGGAGAGGGCAGAAAGAAACTCATCTAAACTTAGAACTAGGAACCACGAAAACAAACCATACCTACTAACTTACCAAACCCAACACTAAGGAAGTTCGATTCAGATCACCCGAGAAAAGAAAACCAACCAATGCTCATAAGCATAACCAACACCACCCGACTTAAGATAGGAGTTCAAACTCTGGCACTACCACCAGTACCACACCATACTAACAGAACGACTCCTAGCGCACGATAGATAACAACCTAGGCAACAACCACCTAAGGCCGCTAGACCAAAGGAAACACTTAGCCCAATCCTAGAACCATGACTAAACTAGAAATAAAGCTAACAAAACCTGCCCACGAGTCAAAACCCCATGTATCCATCTCTCAAGGTCAACACACCCTATTCACTAATAAAGAATTTAACTACCTAGAACTCAGATATATATACCCTAAAATCTCAAGTACTACCATAGGATGGAATAAGTAAATCTACAACTGATCGGAACGCTGCTATCCAACACTACAAGAAGATAGCCTATGCTAAAGCACCTATAGTCCCAACAAGCATACGTATACCTGAGGAGCTTACACAAGATCACACAATCCCTCCGATATCCTGTACCACTGGAGCGCACACTGAACAACCAGCAAACAAGAATTTGAACATAATATGAATGATATGATGATACTAGGTGTGACCTTAGTGCTGTATGCACCTCCCCCGACACTCGCAGCTCGTGGCCCCCAGTTCGGATTGGCAAGATCCATGCAGGTCTAAGTGAACACATACAAAAATTGAGGGATCTCAAAGCATAATTGCCCAAAGTCTATACGGGTCTAAAATAGTAAACCGTAAATCTCAAACCCCTATATAGGGTGCCTAAAGTGTATCCGAGACTAAATCCATAATAAGAGCATGTCTAGCGCTACGGCACAGCCGAGCCTAGTTTCAGTATGAAAATCGATGATAAAATCATCATAATACTCCTTTTTACTCCAAGAAAAGTCCATACAGTCAGTTCCAAATCTCTTTTATAATCATTTTACCGAAAATGGGTCCTTAAAGCCATGCAAGTTTTATAAACCATTCATAGTAGGCCCGTAGCCAAAACAATAGAAAAATATGTAGGAGACCTTTTGCATGAATGATATGATCGCAAACAAACAATATCCCAATGACTCACAATCAACCTATCGGCCCTGCACATGCACAATCAGCTCTACAACATACATAACAAACCTAAAATCATAACTCGATGTCCGGGACTCGCGGACATTCCAAAATATCCCTGCATCTATGGTCCAAAGGCATATACAAAGGCCACGCAGGGCCATAAGTGTAATACTACAACCAAAGAAAGAAATAAGACGGCGGAAGAAGCGGGCAAGGTCTGAGGGGCCAACCTAGAATGCCCAACCCAAGGATGCCAATTAATATAATTATAACCGATAAACGTAAGGTCTAAGGTAGGGGAAATCATAACTTTAAACCTAGCCAAAGCACCTTTCAAAGAATCGGGCGCTACCCGTACCCGTGGTACAGATACACCCTCTAGAAGACTCGGATTCCAAGCCATGGTGCCTTGAAGAACTGGGGTAGCCATATATCACACCAGAAGTTGGGCTAGCCCCAAACCCCTTTCTTAGCCGAAGCAGTAAGCCCATACTCTGAAATCTCAGTGCCGAAGGAAGAACTGAAGTAACAAGCGCAGAACCCTCATCATCGCTCGTTGTCGTAATCATCCTAGGTTTCTGAGGAGTAATGAAATAACTGATGTTTTTAAAGTCGATAGAATCAAGAACGCATGATCAGGAATAAAAAAAGATGGAATCTTTCCTATTAATATCCTATAGCCTCTCGCAGATAGGATACAGACGTCATTGTATCAATCCACGAGACTCTACTAGACACTTGCTCTTGTATTGGTGAGATCGGTGAACCTAGAGCTTTGATACCACTTTGTCATGACCCAAAACTGGGCCATGATGGCACCTACATAACCCACTGGTAGGCAAGCCAAACCCAACTATGCAGAAGACAATAATAACAATAAAACTAAGGAAAAATGGAAGATATATGAAAAGTCAGGGCCAATAGCATATATAAATACCAATGTACAAAATATGCAAAAGATGGCCCTAAAATGACCGAATAGACAAAACATACAGGAGAACCAACCCAGACTTGGTGTCACTAGTACAGAGCGACTAAAGTAAGGAGTAGCTATACAACAGACTCTGCCTATCCAAAAATACAAAATATAGACAGAATATACAAGATGGAAAGCATGTAAAGTCTCCAAAAATGCTGGCAACTCACCGCGATCCGAACTGCAACAGGCCTCGAACGACAGGAAGGTCAGTGAGGGTGGCTCATACTAGGTGCTGAATCAGAAAAAAATGCAGAGTGTAGAATGATTACCAAGACAATGGGTACTCAGTAGTCATCATAGTCCAGCCGAGCGCAGGAAGATAATATATAAATAATAGTATACAGGAAAGCAGTAAAAAATAAAGGGATCCACCTAAATCTAGTTATAAAGCCAAAAATTGAAACAACCCAAATAATAAAAAGGGGTAAAGTAATAACAAGATCAACCCAAATCAACCAACAATCCAAACACACCCAAAGCCAATGCAATGCGATGCAACAATGATGTAATGTATGAATCTGTGCAAGTCAAACCCAATATCTAGTACACGGGCGCCCGAGATGGAACATCAAGCTTATCAAATGAGTGCATAAAAAGTAAAAACTTGAGATAACACATCGGGCGCTCGAAATTTAACCTCGAAATCATCAACGTATGCATAAAAAGTAATACTTTCCCCTTTTCCTCCCAAAAATCCGTAACAATTCCAAATCAATCCTTTTAAAAGCCCAAAGATCATGAAAAATCCAATAATTGCCAAGTGTAGGACCAAAAGCCTTAAAATCACTCTTTTCCATACCGATAAGCATGACAATGTAGTATAAGCATATAAATTTACATATTCAGAGGAAAACACGCACAACAAGGCAAAAAAAAAATAGGGCAAAGCACCCTCCAAACCAAGAGAACTGACCTAGGACTCCATCCAAATCCAAGCTATGGCCTCGGGCCCACAGTTACACATAACGGTAGAATAAAGTGAAAACATACCATAAATAAAGCAAAAAGCACCGAAAATCTCTACTCTACCTCTAAAACCTCCTAAAAGCATTCTAAGGATTCTATACTAGCCATAAAGATACTACAAGCTCCTAGGCTAAGGATAACATAACAATTCTAAACAAAAATCTGAAATGGCCAATTAAAGTGATAAACATGATTTAGGCCTAAATCTATCTAATATCCAACCTAACGTTCCAATAACATATGAATATATATAATCTAACTAAACTCAGTCTAGAATGTAAACCATAACCTACCTCAAGGTCGAACTGTAAACACAGACCATCACTCATGTGCCTTCCCCATTCGAACAGCCTCAGAAATCTGCCATGCTTTCAAGAACATAATATAAGTGTCAATACGAGAAGAACGACACCCATATTGCTATTCGAAAAATTGGGTCCAAAAATGACCCTCGAGGCCCGTGCAACGATACAAAAAATAAAATTTACAATTATGTCCGCGGTGAATTTAGGAACCCATGCTCAAAATTTGAGCACAAATGGAATTTGTTTTGGGGCTCAAAACAGCCCCGAAGTACTACTAATTCATGAGAACAAAAGTGGAGAATTACGATTTTCAAGGGCGGAAATGTATCAATTTGGAAGCAAGAATCGACCACTGACCAGAACTATAGCTACCACGGACAAACAAGCTCACCAATGCATCTTTAACCCAAGAAAAACCAAGAAGTTTTCAAGCTAAAAGAGCCTCAACAAGGGAGGTTTTCAAGCTAAAAGAGAAGAACAAGTCTTGAAGAAGAAGAGGCTTACCAATGATAAAGGAGCGAGATTAACGATAATTTGGAGAATTCCCACAAGCCCACACTGTTCTTGAGTAATAAGAGTTGAGAAAAATGATGTTGGAGTTGAAAGAAGTGAAAGAAATGAGTTAAAAATCGTGAAAAACAAGAATTTAAAGGGGCTGGCCGCAGGCTGGCGCCGTAGGCCTAGCCGGCAACAAAAACCAGCAGTTTTTCCAAATTTCTCCAGGGCATTCCGGGCACAATCGGAATCCGATACTCACAAATCAATAGAGCTATTTGGGAGAAAATGACATTTCGGACTCAATGGAATCAACGAATTCACCAATGAAAATTGTTTTAAGGAAAAGTAGGCCCCATGCCCAAAACTAACTCGAAACTCAATATCCCAAAACAAGTCGGGAAGCCTCCGGACCTAAACCAAAGGTTTTCCTAGTCCAAAGTCGACATTACGAAGCTAATAGCGTGGACGAAATTTCCATCCGACGTTGTCTTCTTCAAATATTGACCAAAGTCAACCCTACCAGCCAAACTCTCTCAAAAACATAGAACGCAACACAAAACCAAACTAAAAGCACTCCGACCCAAACCAATGGTCCTACTAGACCAAAATCCCAGTTCTGGAGCCAATAGAACTGTCGGTATTTGATTCTGAGCACGTTTACCAAGAAAGATGATTGAAATCAAAGATTTTCTAAGTTCAAGTTCTAAAACAGGGAAATGGTCATAATGACCTAACAAACGGCTCGGGAACTGAGCCATCTGTCCCGATAAGTCATAAATGACCTGTAGCCACTAAGGGAAATCTCGAATTACAGAAAAAGCATGAAAAATAGGAAAATGACCGAGTGAGTCATTACAACATCCACTACTAAAAGAACTTTTGTCCATGAAAGTTAAAGAAGGGAAAACACTAGAAGACTCAAACAAAGAGGGATACTAAGCCCGCACCTCTCACTCGAAAACTCGGGTAGCCTCCCCGACTGGGAGACACCCCACGGAGCTAAGCAAAAGGAAAACTACTGACCCCCAAAACCTCACAAGCCAAACTAGACTCTAACCTTTATCTCTAAATCCTCCAAAGATTTCCCAACCAAACTGACCCTCAAGAATCTCAATCGGAAGCACCGACACAATACTGAAACCAAAGAACCAAGGTGATTAACACACAGGATTAGAATCCTTAACATCACAACCAAGTTTACCTAGAAAAACCACCAGCCTAAAATTCGAACTCATGAACCCGTTGATCTGCCAAACCCCTTATTCTAATCTGAATCCTTTTGCACCGTAACTACGAAGCTGCACACAAGCCACACACTCGAGCAACTCTTGAAGTATCAACGGACATGTCGGAGATCTCTAGTTTCTGCTTGCACTCCACCACGAATGAAGTCACCCTTTTTACTTTGATTTAATCCAAACTAAGCTATGGCTTACTATATTTTGACCTCTAACTTACTAACCCGACATGCATTCTCAAATACTGTAGTAGTTTTACCCCGACTGATGACCAGCCAAAGGACGACCACTTTTACTAATGCCAGCCTAGCCACCTGAACTCATCTGGACCAACCGACTAAACTAACCATCTAAAATCGACTGAAGCTTGTACACCAGGATTTCAAAAGGCATGTATGAACACCCAGGGCCGATGGAGAACCTTCTGAATATAGAATGAACCCAACCTTGCTGAACCGCGCCAAGTCTGAAACAACGAAAACTGAATGAACTAGGGCAACTTGCCCAAATGACCCAAACCAAAACAAAGAGCCTGTAAGGAATGTGGTAAGCCAACTACGAGGTCTGTAACCACTAACTAAGCTCCAAACACTCGAACACTACATGCGTTCTAAAATCACCTTACCAGTCTCAACTTAGGAAAAAGTCAACCACTCTGTAAATATCAAGTCACAACACCCCGTAGGAAAGGAAAGGGTGCCAGAAGTCCAAGTCCACCATCTAGATATAGAAATTTGCATAATCCATCAATTCACTTCTTTGGCTCGAATCAACCGTTCTACTGCATCAGCACACCATACCACCGACTCTGAAGCCTGCAACATACCAAACTGCTAGTCCACACTGGATGAGTCTAACCAATACTGGAACCCCACATAACAGACAACCCTTGAGAACCAACAAACCAAGATTTCAAACGCTCAGGATACAAAGGCGACCACCATTCTCAAAGTATCATTAGAACCCACAATAGCCTCTCTAGTCTCAACCCACACAATCTGATCACACATAATATACTATTGCTGAATCTCAAACTTACGCCACTGAATCTGTCTAATCATAGTAGAAGGAACCTCATACTATTTAGAACACCGCTGAAAGCTAGAATGTCCATCCTAACTCAAAGGTTATCCAATGACTAGGTGTCCAAGGCCAACTATCACTCCATAATCTGAAATAGGAGAGCCAAGTTATCCAAACTCATTGCCTTCCAATTCAAGAAGCTGCAACTGAAAAGGACTAACCACGAACCATCCAGAGTAATTTGCTAGCCCATGATTCTGAAATCCAATACTAGTTAGCAACCAATACCTCTGTCGAACCTCTGCGTAGACCCATATACTACCAATGAGTACATAGGAACTGGAGTCAGCTAGACTCTGAACATGCAGTTTCCCCAAACCATAATGTTACAAAGACTTGGATCATTTACCAAAAAACACAGGAAATCACAACCGATGCAATGAGTCCCCAAACGTAATATTGAAAATGACCACTACCTCGATACCTCACCAATAGGAATTCTGACCTCGGACTAATCGAAGAAAAGCTACTACAATTTGTAGTCAGTTGAGTCATGTCAACACACACAAACCCAAGAAGCTCTTAACCGTCACCTCCGCCAACTACTAAAACACATAAGCACGAACAAGGAGTCATCACACTCCTTAACAAACCCAACAACACCCTTTCTAACACCCAACCTAATAAGCTCTCTCTCAAATGCAACCTGGAGCTATTCCCTTAGCTTCCACAACTCCTACCGGCAACACTTGATACGAAGGAATGAGGGTAGGCTGAATGTCTAACTCAACCAAAGAAAAATGCTATAATAAAAAATCCAACCGTAAAGCCACAATTCCATAGTCAATCCTTAGTCATGATGCTTAGAACTGACAGTTAGCCAAACAGATAAAGCCAGAACCTGACCATAATGCCATACTCAAACTTGATTATATCATCCAGAACTGGAGAGGGCAGAAAGAAACTCATCTAGACTTAGAACAGAAGGAACCACGAAAATAAACCATACCTGCTAACTTACCAAACCCAACACTAAGGAAGGTCGATTCAGGTCACCCGAGAAAACAAAACCCACTAATGCTCATAAGCATAACCAACACCACCTGACTTAAGATAAGAGTTCAAACTCCAGCACTGCCACTGGTACCACACTATACTAACAAAATGACTCCTAGCGCATGATAGATAAAGGCCTAGGCAACAACAAGCTAAGGCTTCTAGAAAAAAGTAAACACTTAGCCCAATCCTAGAACCACGACTAAACCAGAAATAAAGCTAAGAAGACCTGCCCATGAGTTAAAACCCCAGTAGCCACCTCACAAGATCAACACACCCCATCCACTACTAAAGAATTGCAATTGATGGAAACCAAAATCGCAAGTACTACCATAGGATGGAATAAGTAAAACTACAATTGATCGGAAGGCTGCTACCCAACACTACAAGAAGATAGCCTACGCTAAAGCACCTGTAGTCACTCTAAGCGTTCGTACACTCGAGGAACTCACACAAGAGTACACAATCCCTCTGGCATCCTGTACCATCGGATCACACACTGAACAACCAGCAAACAAGAGTCCAAACATAATATGAATGATATGATGGAACTAGCTATGATTGTAGTGCTGTATGTATCTCCCCTGGCACTCACAACTCGTGGCCCCTAGTTTTGTGACCACATACAAAAATTAAGGGATCTTAAAGCATAATTGCCCGGAGTCTATCCGGGTCTAAAATAGTAAACCGCATATCTCAGACCCTTATATACGGTGCTCGAAGTGTATCCATGACTAAATCCATAATAAAAGCATGTATGGTGCTACGACACAGCCAAGCCTAATATAAGTATGAAAATCGATGATAAAATCATCATAATACTCCTTGTTAATCCAAGAAAAATCCATAAAGTCAGTTCCAAATCCCTTTTATAATCATTTTACCAAAATCAGGTCCTTAAGGCCATGCAAGTTTTATAAACCATTCATAGTAGGCCCGTAGCTAAAACAGTAGTAAAATAGGCAGGAAACCCTTTGCATGAATGATATGATCACAAACAAACAATATCCCAATGATACACAATCAACCTATCGGTCCTGCACAGGCACAAACAGCTCTACAACATACATAACCAACCTAAAACCACAACTCGATGTCCAGGACTCGCGAACATTCCCAAATATCCCTCCATCTATAGTCCAAAGGCATATACAAAGGCCACACGAGGCCATAAGTGTAATACTACAACTAAAGAAAGAAATAAGACGGCGAAAGAAGCAAGCAAGGTCTGGAGTGCCAAGCTAGAATACCCAACCCAAGGATGATAATTAATATAATTATAACTGATAAACGCAAGGTATAAGGTAGGGGAAATCATAACTTTAAACCTAGCCAAAGCACCTCTCAAAGAATCGGGTGCTACCCGTACCCGTGGTACAGATACACCCTCAGGAAGACTCGGAGTCCAAGACATGGCCCTGAAGAACTGGGGCAGCCATATATCACACCAGAAGTTGGGCTAGCCCAAAACTTCTTTCTTAGCCGAAGTGGTAAGCCCATACTCTGAAATCCCGGCATTGAAGGAAGCACTGAAGTAACAAGCATAGAAGCCTCATCGTCGCCCGTTGTCGTACTTATCCTAGGTTTCAGAGGAGGAATGAAATAACTAAAGTTTTAGAAGTCGATAGAATCAAGGACGCACGATCAGGAATCAAACAAGATGAAATCTTTCCTAGGAATGTCCTATAGCCTCTCGCAGATAGGATACAAATATCATCGTATCGATCCATGCGACTCTACTAGACACTTGCTCTTGTACTGGTGAGACCGGTGAACCTAGAGCTCTGATACCACTCTATCACAACCCAAAATCGAGCCATGTTGGCGTCTACATAACCCCCCGGTATTCAAGCCAAACCCAACTATGCAGAAGACAATAATAACAATAAAACTAAGGAAAAATGAAAGATATATGAAAAGTCAGGGCCAATAGCATATATACATACCAACGTACAAAATATACAAAAGATGGACCTAAAGTGACCGAATAAACAAAACATACCCGAGAACCAACTCGGGCCTGGTGTCACTAGTACAAGAGCGACTAAAGTAAGGAGTAGCTATTCAACATACTCTGTTATACAAGATGGAAAGCATGTAAAGTCTCCAAAAGTACAAAGAGCTCACCGCGATCCAAACTGCAACAGGCCTCAAACGACAGGATGGTCAGTGAGGGTGGCTCATACTAGGTGTTGAATCAGAAAAAAATGCAGACTGTAGCATGGGTACCAAGACAACAGGTACTCAGTAGGCATCATAGACTGACTGAGCACAGAAAGATAATATATAAATAATGGATACAGAAAAGAAGTCAAAAATATAGGGATCCACCTAAATCTAGTTATAAAGCCAAAAATTGAAACAACCAAAACAATAAAAAGGGATAAAGTAATAACAAGATCGACCCAAATCAACCAACAATCCAAACACACCCAAAGCCAATACAATGCGATGAAACAATGATGTAATATATGAATGTGTGTAAGTCAAACCCGATATCTAGTACACAGGACCCAAGATGTAACATCGAGCTTATCAAATGAGTGCATAAAAAGTAAAAACCCGAGATAACACATTGGGCGCACGATATTTAACCTCGGACTCATCAATGTATGCATAAAAAGTAATACTTTTCCCTTTTCCTCCAAAAAATCCTTAACAATTCCAAATCAATCCTTTTAAAAGCCCAAAGATCATGAAGACCCAATAATTGTCAAGTGTAGGACCAAAAATCCTTAAATTCACTCTTTTCCATACCGATAAGCATGACAATGCAGTATGAGCATATAAATTTCCATATTCAGAGAAAATACGCACAACAAGGCAAAAAAAATAATAGGGCAAAGCTATCACGACCTAACCCATCGTAAGTGGCACCCACCCAACCCCCGGATGAGCAAACCAAAAGAGTTCAACCCTTGCCTAGACTAACAGCCTAAACCCAGCAAGCGAAAAGTAAGCTAACAATCAAACAATTCAATAACTAAACATAATAATTATCCTGCGGAAAATCCCTCCTAGGAACTGAAAGTCATTGTACCAAACATCAATACCAAATATCTAGAATACGGGGACACAACCCCAAAAGACAAAATGAAATTGTTTTAAGTCCAAAACAAATGGACTAAAACTCTAAGATAACCAAAGGTATCTCAAAATAAGCAGCTCACCCTTGAAAGTCAGAAATTGCCGGTGCTAAAATGCGAGGTCGCGTCTCAGTCGCTGGTAAATTTCCTGTACTCACCAAAAGAAAGACAAGTGCGTATCAGTACACCACCACTGTGTACTGGTAGGATCATCAGCCAGTTTCTAAGTAAACAGTATATATAATAGTACAACATATACAAGTAAATATATGGAAAACATGCAATAAGTATACAGGCCCTAGACTACAAGTCTCTACCTACTTTGTCCCAGCATAAAATCTATCTCTAACAGTTCTATACCACGAACATGAGACATTAACTATACCCTTCAGTCTAGACCAGACTCACCCTGTAATCCCCTTTAGACACATACCAAAGTAATGATTCAACCCGGCCTAAACCAAGACCAACACAACAGTTATACAACAGTTCTCGGCTACTCAAGGACCACCAAACAATAGCACCTTTCAATAAACAACCCAGTCCACTCACGAAACCAATATCAGGTATTACATTCAGTAAAATAACCCGGTTCACACACGGACCAATAACAATCAATGTATTCTAGTCTACGGTCCCGTAATGGCCAATTATACAAAGATAAGATTTTAAGCCTAATTTTAACCTAAAACTTAACCTAATGTTCAAGTAACTTATAAAATATATAATCTAAATAAGCCAAGTCTAAGGAATATAAACCGTAACCTACCTTGAGGCTGAACTGCAAGCACACATTATCAATCGTATGACTTCCTCTTCCAACAATCCTCAAAATGATGTCACGTTATCATAAATATTATCCAGGTATCAAGATAAGAAGAATGACACCCATATTACTATATGGAATTTTAGGCCATAAAATGACCCTCGAGGCCCATGCAACAAAATAAAAAACATATTTCATAATTATATTTGAAGCAAGTTTATAAGCTCATGCCTAAAATTTGAGCGCAATCGGGACTCATTTTAGGGCCTAAAACAGCCCCCAAGTCAACTTTAATTCGAAGGATTGCATGCAATTAGAATCAATTTATGAAAAGAAACACGGAAATAATGTTACGATAGGTACTAGAATAAAGATGGGAAGAGAAATACCTTGAGAGAGTGTGAAATCCTCGAGAAATGGTAACTTCTCCTTCTTAACAGAGCTTTAAAATGGAGGAAAAGAGTTTGTTGGAAAATGAGGATTGAAAGGAAGATGACTTCATTTAACTATCAGAGAATGGCGCAACTGTGGTCATATTGACATAGGGAAGCATCACCACAGCAATCAGACCACTGCAGGGGCAGAGGTCAATGAAAATACCCAACCTCACAGGTGCGGCAAATAAGCCACAGGGGCTTCGTAGAGCCCGTGTATTGTAAGTGATCCGAACCTGCTCGGAGTGAGCCAGGGACGACACTCTGCTGATATCACCCTACACCATAGGTGCGACACCTTGAGAAAAGGAGTAGTAGCGTAGGTGTGGGCTAAAGCACCTCCACAGCGCCATACCAGAACAAACAGCAACAACTGCCCAAACTTAACTCAAAAACTCTTTGATCACACCCTCGGGAATCATTTTGAGCCCCCAAAACACTAACCACATATGCTACCCTACCAGAAATGGCATTCCAGACTAAATGAAATTGACAAAATTCTTAATAGAGATCATCTTGACAAAAAGTAGGCTCCACGCCCAAAAAACTAACCTTTACCAAAAAGGAACCTAATAGCCCAAAACGAGTCCAGAAGACTCGAGACCCAAACAAAAGGTCCCTCTAGCCTAAAGTCAACATTTCGAAGCTAACAACTCTGGAAGAATTTCCATTCAAGGCTGTCTTGTTTGAATGTTGACCAAAGTATACTCTACCAGCTTTAAGAGTTTCAAAATAGGAAAATAGGCAAAAAATACAAATGAACTGCCCGAGAACCAAACCGTCAGTCTTGACAAGTCATAAATGACCTGTAGCCGCTGTGGAAAAACTTAAAATGCAGAAAATATTATGAAAATCAAGAAAAAAAAACTTAGAGGGGTTCACTCACTAATCAATAATGAAAATGAGATAATTTTCATATCTACACAATAAAGTAATTAGTTTACAATAAATATAGTCACATTTTTAACATTAAAAATAGCTCAAAAGTCACTACAAAAAATGCGGGTTTTAGTCACGCGTGTAATCGTGGCTAAATAGTATGATGCAAGGCAAGACACCCGATGTTCCATCACTACTCATGAGCTATTTTCTAATCTAAAACTCATGAGTACTATGACGATCCAGGGTATGAACAAGTATGAACAAGTTGGCATTAGATATGTCACATGTATATAAGCTTATGTTATTATTATGTTTTGGGAGTAGTATTTAGCACCGAGATATGAGGGTTCAGACAACCCAAGTCCAAAACTACGTTGCCACCGTAGGTTTCCCGTATTGAGGGTTATTATGACAGGATCCTGGTACGAAAGGGTTCCAACCTTAGCCAGTTAGGACAACTCTTTCAGTGTGGGTGCAAGACACTAAACTCCAGTAGCTCAAAATGGTTTAATGTCGGTTAAGAGAAACTCCCACGTATTATTTTCTAGCTATGAAATTATATGAATCTAAGTTATGAAAATTAAGCCTTGTTTCATGTATTTTGCTTTACACCTTGATTTTGGTTTATGGTCCTTCTTTATGAAATCAGATCATTTTAAAACATGTTTTCCTTACTTATGCATCGCTCACATACTTAGTACATTCCATAGTACTAATGCATATTGTGCTGCATCCTTTTATGATGTAGACTCAAGTACTCCTACTCAGATTCATGGCTAGAGATCCAGCCACTCCTACCTAGCTATTGGTGAGTCCTCATAGTCCGAGGGCTAGGCTCTGATGTGCCGCCATTCTATGGCACATTTGACTCCTTTAAACTAAGAATAATCGTGAGTTCTCAAGCAACCGTCATCGTTTTTGATGTTTTTATATTATATTTGCAGGAAATAGCGACAAACGTAGAAAAGGAAGGAAATACGATCAAAAGCGCGCCACTGGTTAAGAGTGACAGCCACCATGACGGGCTGTCACACATGTGACGGTCCGTCATGTAGACCGTCAAGTGAGGCAGCGCTACTGCCTAAGGGCGACGGCCACTGTGACGGTCCGTCAAGCATGTGACGGTCCGTCAGGGTGGTTTACCAGCGATGCGGGATTCCGAAAAAGCTATTTTTGGGTTTATTTCCTGGACTCCTATAAATACCCTATGTTAGGTTTATTTTATTCATTGATTACCAAATAGTTTTAGGAGATTTTTGAGCAAGAATTTGAGAGGAAAACACTACACAAACACGTTTTTCTTCCTCATCATCTTGTTCTTGATTGTTCTTGGGATCTTGGTTTTCTTGTTCTTATTGTCGCCATAATCCTGGCCCCTCAGCTATATTACCTGGCTAATGCCAACGGTACTTTTTACTCCGAGGGAAACTCTCTCATATTGATTAAAACTCGTACGTTATTAGTTGCTTTGTTCAAATATTGATTTCACAAACCCCCCTATTTACCGGAAATTATTGACCACTAGTCAAATAAATCACGAACGACCTAATTTGCACCTTATTCCCTGTGGGATCGACCCCAACCTCTGTTGGGTTCTATATTTGACGACGACCGCTTACGCTTCGTAATTGGAGTTGTAATTTGGGCGTATCAAATTTTGGCGCCGTTGCCGGGGAATACGGTTGTTTATTAAGTTTGGTGTGTTTATTTGACTCTTAGTCATATTTCCTGCTTTTATTTTTATTTGTTGTTTTTGTTTGTTATAGGGTACATAGTTGTGCATGCCAAGTACCCGACGCTCGGGTGGACAATATTACCCTACGATCCCGAGCTTGCAAAAATGATATGGCGAAACATGAATGAACAACAACAAGAGGAAGCGAGACTCGCTGCAGCTCAGCAAGCCCAACAACGTTTGAATGCTGGTGGTCTTGAGGTCGACATTGAGTTGAATGATGAGGAGGTCGACTTAGATGGAGTTGGTGCCACAGGCGCTATTGCGTTTCCTTCGCTAGCACCCGGGGCCAAGTTCAACATCACTAGCACAATGATTCAGCTGTTGAATTTGAGAGGAGTGTTCCATGGTGTTGTTGGTGATGATCCAAACCGGCACCTGATGAATTTTGTGGGTATCTGCAAGTCGTTCGAATTGCTTGGAGTAAGTCAGACATCGATCAGTCTCAGGTTGTTTCCGTTGTCTCTGTCTGATGAGGCTGCGTTATGGTTAACAGAGCTAACCCCTGACTCTATCACAACCTGGGAAGAGTTGAAATGAGCTTTCCTAGAAAGGTTCTTTCCTCCCTCTAGGATGATACAGTTGAGGGATGAAATTAGCAATTTCAGACAACAACCTCATGAGGCGTTACATGAGACGTGGTTGCGATTCAAGAAAAAGCTGACACAATGCCCAAACCATCAGTTGACCGACAATTTCCTAATGCAGATATTTTACAGAGCACTAAATTTGGCTACCAAGCCGACACTGGATAATGCAGCAGGTGGAGCGTTTATGGGTCTCACTTTTGTGGATGCCACAACTATTTTGGACAGGCTCACCAAAACCAACAGGGCCTGGCATACACGTGATACAGAGGTAGCAACTAGCACTTATGCAGTTGGTATGTCAGCAGAGCAGCGCAGGAACGAGGAAGAGCGGGACCAAGATATGGCCCATCTGAAGACGCAAATGGACCTACTGACAAAGCATTTGTTGTCAGGAGGTATTGAGAAAGTGAAAGCTGTGGGTTCCCAAGGTAGAGCAGCAGAGTTTGAACCTGATGAGGAGGCAAATTATTTGGGTGGTTTCCAGGCCAATGGTCTGGGAAACCAAGGTCGGAACTATTAGAGAGACAACTACTATGAGAAAGCTGGCTACAAAGACCGCGAGCAGGGGAACTGGAAGAATAAAACTGATGGAGGTGGGTTGTATGTACCACCTGGTAACCGGGAAAGAGCTAACACCGAGACAGGGACGTCCAAACTAGAAAACATGATGGCTAAGATGCTGCTGAAGGTGGAATCTACCGACTCCACGGTAAAGGAGATGAGGACGGAATTATCAACAATGAGTCAAGTAGTGGATTCACATTCCACCTCGATCAAGCAATTGGAGCAGCAAGTGGGTCAAATCTCGGCATCTCTAAATCAAAGGAATACAGGTACCTTGCCGAGCGACACCATTCAAAACCCGAGGAATGACGTGAGCTGTATGGCGATCACTACAAGAAGCGGTAAAATATTATCGGAATCACATCCGGTAATTCAGACTCAGAAAGGTGATGATGCGGATGAACATGTGGCAGAGGATGCTACTCAAAGGCGCACAAATAAAAGAAAGGAAGTTGAAAAGCTTCCAACTATGATGCCTCAGCCACCACCTCCTTTCCCACAACTAGTAAAGAATAAAGTGGAAGATAGCAAGTTCCTAAACTTTATGACCATGCTAAAACAGATATCAGCAAACATCCCTCTGGTGGACGCTCTTGAACAAATGCCCGGATATGCCAAGTTCATGAAGGACTTGATTACCAAGAAGAGGTCAGTGAGCTTTAAACCAGAAGATAACCTCCACCACTGCAGTGCTATTTCTTCAAGATCGTTAGTAGAAAAGAAGGAAGATCCAAGTGCTTTAACTGTTCCCTGTACTATTGGGAAATTCAACTTTGAAAAAGCCTTATGTGATCTTGGTGCTAGCATCAACTTGATGCCGCTAGCAGTATACAAACAATTGGGTTTGGGAGCGCCTAAACCAACTACCATAAGGGTGCTAATGGCTGACCGTTCAGTAAAGCGACCAGTGGGAATATTGTCTGATGTGCTGGTCAAGGTTGGTAGGTTTATATTCCCGGCTGACTTTGTGATCTTAGATTGCGAAGTGGACTTTGAGGTTCCCATAATCTTGGGACGACCATTGTTAGCCACTGCAAGAGTATTGGTCGACATGGAAAGAAACGAACTGACGTTCAGATTAAATAATGAATTGGTCAAGTTTGATGCGTGTAAGTTGATGAAGCAACCAAGTGACATGAGAGTGGTCGCGGTTATAAATGTTGTTGATGAAGCCCCTGCGAATGTGCATATTGAGGAGAAGGGTCCTGTCGAGACTGTAGCTGTCGTGAGAATGATGATGCGAGAAGAGAAACCTACAGAGGAAGGCGGTGAGAACAAATCAAGAAAAAGAAAACACCGCAAGAAAACCAGCAAAGGAAAAGAGTTAGAAAGAGTAAAGAAGTTGTCGCGACTAGCGGCGCAGCCGATAAAAGAGAAAGCTGGAGCTCAATGGGATGGGGTAGCTGGCACCTATTCCATCGATTTCGCCTGCTTTGGAGACCCTGGCAGTCTCCAACATTATGCCAGACTCTGAGTCCTATGGGCTTCACAGGTATTCCTTTCTCTCACGATTTTAGCTTTCACATGTATGCATTTGGGACATTGCATGAGTCTAAGTTGAGGGTGTTGGGATACCTGTGAGTCTTTTACCACCGAGGGTTTTTGTTGCCGTGTTTCTTTTCCCTCCGGTGTGCTATCTAGTAGAATCGGCATGTTTAGGTTGTCGTTTAAATTTTAGTTGTTTTATGGTGTCTATAGCAAGCATGGCATTTTTTTTAAAAAATGTACTAAAAGGAGCCCCCTCTGAAAAAGTTGATTTTGTACTTATGTTTGAAATGATTGACTGTCTGGATCCGTGGATGTCATTGTGTGGTTATGATTGGAATAAGTATGCGTAAGCCGAGTTGTTCTCTTGATAGTTGGTAGTAGTATGGTTTCTTGGTGCCAAGTGTGTGTGAGCTTATTGTTATAAATTCTTACTCTGGGCATGCAGCTAGAACTTGCCCGGTCTATTTTGTTAAGTTTGAAGTTGGTTTCTTAGGAAAGGATCATAGGCCCTTTTTGTGCAGTCCACTTAGCCTATAAGACCGTCCAAATGTAAATAATCCATTTGATCCCTGTTTGAGCCATAATTGACCCTGTTCGTTCAATAACCTGTCACCGTTGCTGTTTAACTTTGAATCCCTGTTTTGGCCCTGGTCCTTCCTTGGACATCG
This sequence comes from Jaltomata sinuosa, assembly GCA_003996215.1. Lineage (NCBI taxonomy): Eukaryota > Viridiplantae > Streptophyta > Magnoliopsida > Solanales > Solanaceae > Jaltomata > Jaltomata sinuosa. Next base: position 57,150 of record QJPP01004461.1, read on the forward strand.
TGCACATCAACTCAGGCAATCAGCCTAAGTTGAGGGTGGCTACTATAAAGGTAAATGATAAGAAAAATAGGATGGATAAGATTGGTTGTGAATAGAATGAAAATTTCGGGTGTGTGTCTAAGAAAAAGATAAAGAAACGAAGAAAAAAAAAAGAGATGAAAAAGAACGAAAAAGAAACAAAAAAAAGTGTCAAAATAAAGAAGACGCACCTGTAGCTAGAAAGAAGGGAATAAAGAGGTGAATAAGGATTGACAAAGCAAAGTTATGTGGAAATGGTAGGTCGGTGATTCCAAAGAGGGTTTAGTCACTATTCCCCAAACGTATCCTACCTGCATCTGAAGCCTCATTACAAGCCTAAACAAGTCCTGTAGTGATCCCGAACGGCTTTCTGAAAAACTAAAATAGATTAGTAAGGGCAAGCTTATGGCACCGCATGTGCATCGTTTGAACTCGTTTGTGAGTGTGAGCGCCTTACCTAGTCCTAAATCTTGTGTGTGGGACTTCTTTGTGGTGAGGGCACCAAGATTTCTGTATTGTCTATTGACTGTCGGAATAGCTGTGCGTGAGTATGCATAATATTCTATCATAGCGGAATGACATGTTTGGATCCTTGCAAGTTAATGTTTCATACATTTGTGTGCTACTAGGGAGCTTAATTTAAAATTGAATAAGCATTGAATGACCATGAGTTGCTAGAGACACGAGTTTGTTTTCTTAGTTGAGTCGTCATATTGTTTTTCTTTTGTGTCATATTGCTTGAGGACAAGCGAAAGCCTAAGTTGAGGGTGTTGATGTGCCGCCATTCTACGACACATTTGACTCCTTTAAACTAAGAATAATCGTGAGTTCTCAAGCAACCGTCGTCATTTTTGATGTTTTTATGTTATATTTGCAGGAAATAGCGACAAACGTAGAAAAGGAAGGAAATACGATCAAAAGCGCGCCACTGGTTAAGAGTGACGGCCACCATGATGGGCCGTCACACATGTGACAGTCCGTCAAGTAGACTGTCAAGTGAGGCAGCGCTACTGCCTAAGGGCGACGGCCACTGTGACGGTCCATCAAGCATGTGATGGTCCGTCAGGGTGGTTTACCAGGCGACGCGGGAGTCCGAAAAAGCTATTTTTGGGTTTATTTCCTGGACTCCTATAAATACCCTATGTTAGGTTTATTTTATTTATTGATTACCAAATAGTTTTAGGAGATTTTTGAGCAAGAATTTGAGAGGAAAACACTACAGAAACACGTTTTTCTTCCTCATCATCTTGTTCTTGATTGTTCTTGGGATCTTGGTTTTCTTGTTCTTGGATAATTGAAGCTTGTTTTCATTATATTGTAAGAATCTCTTTTCTTTTTTATGAATATGATCTTCTTCTCTTTCCATAAAAGCATGATTAACTAACTTCCCACAACTAGGGTTGTGGGAGCCATGGCTAAAGTAGCGATATAGATTCCGGGTAGCATCATGTTAAATATTTATGATTGTCACATTTTTAATGATTCATTATTAACGTTTTCTAGTGGTTGCAAACATTAGAACATGCTTAGGTTTAATTTGCTTGAGTAAAGAGATTAAAACCGGGAAATTTGATTAACTACGAGGATTCGAGACTACCAACTCTCGTCTTATGATTAATGCTGTAACTAGATTAATCTACTTGATGTTTAGGATTGAAATACAAAAGCTCACCTTTTCAAGTTCGAGAGAATTGAAAAGGAAATTCGTCTATTTGGTTGAGAAACGTTTAGATGATACCATTAATTCAATCACATCGTGACATGCATATAGAAAGGACCCGGTTAAGCCTTGAATCGAAATTGTTACAACGCCATGGTGAACACTTCCCTAGTTCTCTCTCATATTGATTAAAACTCATACGTTATTAGTTGCTTTGTTCAAATATTGATTTCACAAACCCCCCCTATTTACCGAAAATTATTGACCACTAGTCAAATAAATCACGAACGACCTAATTTGCACCTTATTCCCTGTGGGATCGACCCCAACCTCTGTTGGGTTCTATATTTGATGACGACTGCTTACGCTTCGTAATTGGAGTTGTAATTTGGGCGTATCAGGCTCCACCTTAGTTTATTGTCTTCTTTATTTTCATATGTTCGATTTAGTTGGGGGGTGTTGTCCCAACAACTCTCTATAATAGTATTAGAGGCTTTTCAGACATAGACCTTATGAGATGATTTCTGAGTTGTATTTTCTATTCGACTCTACATTTATGATATGTCTTCCAGTTTTAGATTTATGTTGATGCTTCCGCTATGTCTTATTTCTTTGTTATTCTTGAGAAGGCTATGACCAAGGGTTAGCTTAGTATCCTCGTGGTCCTGAGTCTTATATTACGTCTAGGGGGTAACCTCGGGCCGTGACAATGCCTTTCAGTCTATGCAATGCACCAACGATATTTCAGCGATGCATGAGTCTATTTTCTCAGACATAGTGGAGGAAACTATTGAGGTATTTATGGATGACTATTCTGTTGTGGGTGACTCTTTTGAAGATTGTTTGGATCATCTGAGTTGTGTGCTGAAATGATGTGAAGAGTGTAATCTGGTGCTAAACTGGGAAAAGTATCAATTTATGGTGAAATAGGGCATAGTGCTTGGCCATAGGATCTCCAAGAAGGGTATTGAGGTCAACAAAGCAAATATTGAGGTGATTGAAAAAATGCCTCCACCAGTTTTTGTGAAGGGGATTCGAAGCTTTTTTAGGCATGCTAGTTTCTATATGAGGTTTATCAAGGACTTCTCCAAAATTTCTAATGCATTGTGCAAATTATTAGAGAAGGAGGTAAAGTTTGTGTTTGATGATGCATGTTTGAAGGCATTCGAATGCCTTAAATAAAAGTTGGTCTCAACTCCTATCATTATTTCTCCTTATTGGTCTCCACCTTTTGAGGTTATGTGCGATGCTAGTGGACTGGCGCTAGGAGCAGTCCTAGGACAAAGGCAAAAAAGATTCTTCATCCTATATACTATGCCAGCAAAGCACTTAACCTGGCTCAAAAGAATTATATTGTTACTGAACAAGAGCTGCTTGTTGTGGTCTTTGATTTTGAAAAATTCTGATCTTACTTGACTGTCACCAAGGTGGTGGTGGATACTGACCATGCAGCTCTTCGTTACCTCATGGCAAAGAAAGATGCTAAGCCAAGACTGATTAGGTGGGTGTTGCTGTTACAAGAGTTTGACTTTGAGGTCAATGACTGAAAGGTCCTAGAGAATCAGGTAGCAGATCACTTGTCTAGATTAGAGGAATAAGCTATGCTAAAGCTTGATGATGCACAAGAGATTGATGATTGGTTTCCTGATGAATAAGTGTTAGCCTCTTCTCAAGATTTGATTCCATGGTTTGTTGACATTGCCAATTACTTGGCAAGTGATTTGGTGCCTGATGATATGACTGTCCATCAAAGAAGAAAGTTCATGTCCGATGTCAAGAAATACATTTGGGAAGAACCATTCTTGTTCCGTGTGTGTGATGATACTATGATCTGGAGATGTGTGCCTGAAGCTGAAATGATGGAGATACTAGAAGCATGCTATTAATCCCCTGTTGAGGGTCATCATAGTGGTATCCGGACTGTGCACAAGATTCAACAATGCGGCTACTATTGGTTGACTATTCACAAAGATGCCCATGAGTTTTCTAAGGATTGCAGCAAATGTCAAAGAGAAGGAGGCATATCAAGGAGGCATGAGCTTCCTCTTAATCCTATCCTTGTGATTGAGTTGTTTGACATTTGGGGTATAGAATTCATGGGTCCTTTTGTGATGTCCAATGGAAACCGGTACATATTGGTGGTTGTGGACCATGTATCTATGTGGGTGGAGGCAGTTGCGCTTCCCTGTAATGAAGGCAAGTGTGTCACAACATTATTGAAAAATAACATCTTCTCATAGTTTGGTACGCCAAGGGCAATAATTAGTGATGGAGGATCTCACTTTTGCAACAAGCTGTTTTGTGCCTTGCTTGAGAAATATGGAGTAAAATACTGAGTTGCGACCCCTTATCATCCTTAGACGAGTGGGCAAGTGGAGGTTTCCAAGAGAGAGATAAAGTCAATCCTATCCAAGACTGTCAATGCAAATAGAAAGGATTGGTCGCGAAAGTTAGATGATGCTTTATGGGCATACCGAACTGCATTCAAGACCCCAATAGGTATGTCACCATATCATATTGTGTTTGGTAAGGCATGCCCTCTTCCAGTTGAGTTAGAGCATAAGGCCATGTGGGCGTTAAAGAAGCTGAACTTAGATTGGTCTGAGGCATCATTGCAGCGGCTTGGGCAATTGAATGAGTTGGATGAGTTCCGTATGAATGCATATGAAAGTTCAGCCTTGTATAAAAAGAAGATGAAGTTGTACCATGATCGGAGGATAGAAAAGAGAAACTTCCAGCCAGGTGACTTGGTCCTGATTTTCAATTCTAGACTTTGCCTATTTCGTGGAAAGTTGAAGTCCAAGTGGATTGGACCATTCAAGGTGGTACAAATCTTTCCTTATGGGGCTGTTGCACTTGAAAACCATGAAGGGAAGAGGTTCAAGGCGATTGGACAGCGGATCAAAGCCTATTTTAGCACAGTAGAGGAGCTCACAATAATTAAAGCCTAGAGCATTGATGAATTTGTCCAACCCAAGGAGCTTGATGAAGTCTGAGTAATCAAGCAACCTGTGTCATGCCGTGATGTTAACTCAGCCGCTGCATGGGAGGCAACCCATGAATTTTTATTTTTTATTTTGTTATTTTTGCTTTTGAAGAAGTGTTTTGATTAAGTCTGAGCAGGCAAAATACTCGCGTCGTGCCGCAACATTAAATCAGGCGCTGCTTGGGAGGCAACCCAAGACTAATGTTTGTTTTATGTGCATGAGAGAAGAGAAGAATACTAGTGCAGAATTCTCAGAAATCTCGAATGGGATCACGGTCCATTCTTTGGAATGATGAACCGTAAACCAACTCGTGGTATTTAGAGTAAAATTGATGGTTCTATGAAAAGGGAAACGATGACTGACAGCATGGTCCATTCTTCCAAAAGACGGACTGTAAATTAATACGTGATCGCTGGAGAAACAATTGCTAAGTCTCTGAAGGGACTGACGACGACTCAATTTGACGGTCCGTCCTTCATAATGACAAATCGTATATTCTATCATCATCCCTGAGAGCAGGTAAGTGCACAACCAAGAACCACGAGTTGTACAACAGACCATCTACTTGAAAGACGGACCGTAGTTTTTACTCGTAGGTCGTAGGTAAAGTAAGCAGCCAGGTCGCGGGTAGGCCCAAATTTTAAAATCAAAACCTAGCCTGACTGCTATCTTCTTCTTCCCTTCCACAATCGGTAACCGCCATTTTTAAAAGAAAAATAGATAAAAAATCCTCCTTCTTTCACTCCCAAGTCAACTCAAACTCCCAAATTAAGTTCCCCAAATCCATTTCACAACCTATTGCACGCACACATTAATCACACAGCAGTACACTCAACACGAAAAGAACTTGATCATTAAAGGTACGTTTTCTTCTCTTCCTTTTTGTTCTCATTCATAAGATAAAACAGAAGCTAGGCTCTTATTTTGACTAACCCTCGAAATTTTAAAACCCTAAAGTGATGTGTGATGAAATATGTGTGTGTATAGGTATGACCATTGAAAATTGGAAAACTTTTATTGAAAAAATAACTTAACTGTGTAAAATTGTAGAAGGAGGGAGTTTTTGATCGCAAAAATAGTTACCCTGAAATTATGAGTGACTCTACGGGCCGTAATTCAATTTACGGATCGTAAACTCACTCGTCATCTATTCCTTCCACCTGATAGACTCTGATGAATAGATCATGACTCACAGGACGAACTGTAATTCACAACTATGGACCGTCTAATGATTCGTGGTCACTGAACCAAATGTTGAAAAAAATTGATCATGCTCTGAATCTAAATTACGACTCAATAGGACGGGTCCGTGGTCCACAACCACGGACCATCAAGTGAGTCGTGGTCCCTGTTACTAAAAAGATCTCATGGAACCACTAATTGGTTCATGAACCATACTCTTGTTTTACAAGTCGTAGAGCAATCCGTAGTCTGTGCCTGTAGCATTCTTGCTTCTATTTTGTATTGATTATTCTGCACTAATGAATTCCACCCCGTAGGTACCATGCCACAAAAGAATACCAGAAAGAAGGTCGCAACCAAAGACTCAGAGGCAATAATCAGACATAAAAAACAACTACAAGATGAAGCCTCTGAGTCCGAAGACAGTGGTTCCGAGGAGGTTTATACTATAGACTCTGACCCAGAAGTAATACCTCGGACCACTAGGCAGCAATCAAAGGTTCTAGCAAAGGTCACCCCTCCTCAGTCTGAAGAAGGAGAGGGTAAGTCTGCTTCTGGTTCATTACCACAAGAAAATGTGTCTGGAGAGTCTGAATCTGGGGATGTTACAGCTTTGGGCAGCAAGAAAAATAAAAGCTCAAAGTCAGACTCTGAGAGTGATAGCTCGAGTGATAGCGAAAATGCTAGCAAATCCGGTGAAGAGGTTCCTGCGACTACAGAGCCGCAAGTTGATGAGGCTGTCCCCATAGCTCCCCTACTTTTAGATTCAAAAACACTGGAGTACGGGATAGGGTCTGATGGAACATTGAGGGTACATCCAGATTCTACCATGAAGGCTTGGATTTGACTAACAAAGGGCACCCAAGGTGGAGCATCCATGAAAAGGTAGTGATTAGATCTGTGGGGTTAGACGACATGGCCGACGTCAAGGGGCTATATGATCATTATGGATTCCAGTGGATGAGTCGGTCGGGTGGTCCATATAACCTGGTGCTAGTTCGTGATTTTTATGTGCCATACGCAGCTACACTAACAAATATGTGTAAAAAGGGAAAGAGTATGAAGTCATAGATGGCCTTGGAGAGAGTGTAAGTAAGGGGGGTCTAGGTAGACATTTCAGAGCGCACCATTCAATGTTTCCTTTATGGCCTGAATTTTGTAGCACCAGCATCCCAGCCGGATTTAGATGCATGTTTGGAGCAGTTCAGACGAAATAAATCACCTTACAAGTGTGTTGGCTTAGTTATCACTGATGAAAATCCACCATAGTTGACGATAAACATTGTAAAGATCACCAAAGCATCATTGAGCATGGCTGGAAAGTTCTGGTGGTTTATGGTCAAACATCGGTTGGTACCAACTACGATACATAATACTCTCACTCCAGACCAGTCCCTATTGGTTGCAGCCATCATGTCCAGATATGACCTTATCATTGCCCGCATTATTGTAGAGGAAATCAAAGAAAGGGCGCTGCGGCCATCCACAACCATTCCATTCCCTTGACTGGTCACTCAACTATGTCAGGTAGTTAAGGTGCCTGAGATGACAGGAGTAGACAGGTTCATGCAGGCAACTAGTTTCCAAGACTAGCCCTTATTCGAGATATAACAAATCCGGTGGCAAGGGCAAGGGATTATTTAACAACATTCGAGAGTACTATTTTCCCCGAGCCTAGTGGAGATTTGACACCTGACGCCTTGGTTGTGTATGATGAGAATGCTGCACTGGCTTCCAACCCTTCTACTGCCGTACCAGGCCCATCCTCCTCATCTCAGTCTGCTCTGTCCAGGGACCAAGGACAGTCCTATTTCTTCACCAGTGAGGTTTTCAGTAAGGTTGCTAAAGTAGCCTTTCATGTTGATGAACAAATTAAGAGGTTCTCAAACTCCGTGAAGCCATTAATCTTTTGGAAAATAGCTGATGTTAGTGCTCCGATACAGAAATCAATTAACAATCTAAATGACCGGTTGGACAACATAGAAATCAGGGTGAATGACAGGCTTCAGAATTTGACTATTCCAGACCTCACTGCGATTATGATAGAGCTTGCAAAGGTCTACGCTGACGTAGATGTGATCCAAAAGAGACAGGTATCAGACATTCAATTACCATAGGTAGGGACTGTGGAGGATGATTTCATTGATTTGCTGGCACATTCCCCTCCTTGTGACCCAACCAGAACATCTGAAATTGCCCCTGAACCTACAAGAAAGAGAAATAAAAGAGATAAGAAGGTTCGGGATGAAAATGCCCTATTGAGTCCTAAATCACAGAAGAAAAAGGAAGAGAAAGCTGAAAAGAGGAGGCGGAAGCAAGAAACTGAGGTAGAAAAAGTATCTGTAGCCATCCATCAATTTATTATGGACTCCATTGGTATGGATAGCTCGGTAAAAGGTGTCACGGGCACCACAGAGGAAACTTCTTTAGACCCCATTGTGGGAGTGTCGGTTGATGAAGCTGCACATGCAACATATGTTGTTGTTGAGAGGACTGCGGAGGCAGTCCGTGTTGGAGATATGACTACGGACATCGATCCAGCAAGCCTGACTTCTGCTACACCCAATGACCACGCTTAGGCGCCACAGGTATGCCTAGTATCCCTTGCTTATCATTTTTTAGTGCATTGGGGACGATGCACAACTTTTTAGATGGGGTGGGGGCAGCTGTGGTCATCTGGTATTTTTGTAGAGTGTTTTGGCGAAGTTTGAGTATCCAAAACACTTGCGTCCTGCTGCGATGTTAAATCAGGCACTGCATGGGAGGCAACCCATGAGGGTACTCATAAGGTACCCGAGTCCTTAGGGTTTTCTTGCCTGTGTTCTTTCCCTAAGGTTTTAATTCCTGTTAAACCAACATATTTAGTATAGGTTGTGTGGAGTAAAAGAAGAAAAGGAACTTAGCGCAGTCTATGGTATGATTTTGAACTGAATTTTGATTGAAAAATTGATACCCCTCCAATTTTTGTGTGACATAAGATTATCTATTTTTGATAGACTAACCATTGTGGATCTGTGTATGACATTACGATAATCGATCTGATGAATGACTTAAGCTAGAGTATGAACCTATAGTCAGCATGTGATTGTTGTACTCGGTGCCATGTGTGTGTGAGTTGTATTCGTACTGTTCTTGAATTGTATGCCAATCTAGAACTTGCCCGGTTAGTCTTGCCTAGGTTGTAGGATGGTTGGTTAGGAAAGGATCATAGGCCATCTTTGAAATAGTCCACTTCAGCCTAAATAACCATCCAAATAATGTGAATACCCTTTGATCCCTGATTTTGAGCATGAATTGACCTTTTTTGTTGGTTAGCCCAATCACCTTCCCGGTTTTCTATGAACCTTTAGTTTGGCCCTGGTCCCTCCTTGGATATTGTGTACCTCAACTCAAGCAAATCGCCTAAGTTGAGGGTGACTACTTTAGAGGCAAGTGCAAAATATGGGTATGAAAAGAAGAGGTTGGCAATAAAAAGGAGAAATACTGGGTGTGGCGGATATGCTAGAAAAAGAAAAAAAAGGGAGAGAGAGAAAAAGAAAAAGAATAAGAAAAAGAAAAAGAAAATGAAAAGAGAAAGAGATGTGATGAAAATATTAGTCTGAAATAAAATCCGCACCTGTCAATTGATGAAAATGGAGAAATAACAAGGGAGAAAAAGGAGAAGAAAGAATAATAATAAGAAAAAGCAAAAGAAAATGAAAAGAGAAAGAGATGTGATGAAATTATTAGTCTGAAATAAAAGCCGCACCTGTCAATTGATGAAAATGGAGAAATAACAAGGGAGAAAAAGGAGAAGAAAGAATAGAGTTGGCCTAAAAAGTGGAAGATACATAGCGTAGTGTCAAGGAGAGATTAGTCAATGATTCCCATATCTACCATACCCATCCCCGAGCCTACGTTACAAGCCAAATAAAGTCCTATAGTGATCCTAACCCAACTGTTCAAAGGCCAAGGCATAGAAAATAAGGTCAAGCATTTCTTAAATTTCTTTGTGAGTGTGAGTGTTCTAGCTCAGTCCCAAAGATTTTAACTGTACTAGTGTGTTATTGGGACTTCTTTGTGGTGAGGGCACTAGAGCATCTTTGACTGCTGACTGTTAGGGTGAGTCTCATATGTGTATGCTAAATCATCTGTTAATAGAGTAATGTCGTCCATGGATCCTCTTGTGTTGTCTTGATAAATGGAACTTGTAAACTTGTTTTGTATTGAAAAAGGATAGGGATACTTGTTGTAAGCTGAATTTCTAAATCATATTACTTCCGTAGTTCCTGGTTTTCTTTTTCCAATGCATCATTTTAGAATGGTTTTTTCTGTTGTCACTTGAGGACAAGCAACAGTCTTAAGTTGAGGGTGTTGATGTGACGTAGAAGTACGTCACTTTAGACGCTTAATACTTAGGATTATCGCAAGTTGTTTAGCATGTTACTGGTAGATTTGATGTTTTTTATTAAGTATGCAGGAAAACTAGATTCTAGAGCAAAGACTGGAAGGCTACAGATATGACGGATCACTTGACGATCCATGGTTCAAAATAACAGACCCGTACTGTGACTCGTATACTAGAGTCCAGAAGGTGTGCAAGTGTGGAGAAAAAGCACAACTCAGTCCACGGGTCATGTTTTGAAACCACGAGCTGTCCTGTAGACTCTTAGGCTAAAGGAACTGCAGATGTGGAGAAGGAGGAGCAGGAAGCACAGATCATTGTACAAACCGTACTTCCAAAGTACGGTCCGTCCTGTTAGACTCGTAGTCACTAATTAGAGAAGGCACAAAAATGGACCAAGAAACCACTAGTCAGGAGATGACCAGTAATTCAGAAGTATGACTCGTGGTTCCACCAGTAGTTTCCCAAGACAAAAGTTGTTGACAAGCCAGAAACACGGTTGACTTAGCATACTACAAATCATCATTCCAACCCATGTTCCGTTCCGAGTTCAGTTTCCTAGTTTTGTTGGGATAGGATTTCCATTGTCTATAAATACTTGTCCTAGGTTTATTTTTCATTTTTTTATGCTCGTTACTTCGTTACAAACATCTCTTGAACATTGTGATCATATTTTTGAGAGAAAAATACATTCATAATTCATTATTCTTGATTTCCATCTTCATCTATTCAAAACTCCAGATTTCTTTATCTCTTATCGTAAGTACATGATCATGAACACACTAATAACTCTTGATTGTTTATTTATGAACATGAGTAGCTAAATTAACAACTAGGGTTTTGGGAACCATGAAAGATTAACGAAGTAGGCAAAGTACTTGGGTACGCTAGGGCGGTGTTTATGCATGTATTGTTCTTCCCTTCGCTTTTATGGCTTTTTAATGGTGCGCAACGTTAGAACTTGCCTTATCCTTACTTGCAGGACCAAGGAGGTAAAGGATGGGAAAAGGGTTGTTTAACAATGGAGATTTGAGGCTACCAACCCTCATCTAATAGCTTGACCTTGTCCGGGAATAGCTAATCTGGGATCTAGGGTAAGAGTTAGTAAATCATACACCCATGCCCAGACCAAGGCGTGAGGTGAAATTCATCTATCTGCTGGACCAAGGATTTAGGTGAACCTAACTTTACGATTCTACATGCTAAGCACCAAACTAGTTTACTATGTACAACGCCGTACTAAGTTATGATCTCATGGGGAACACTACCCTAGTCATCTCTCCCATTGATTACAACTCTTAAAACTGTCACGTGTTACTTGTTTACATTCTAGTTACAATTACTACTTGTTACATTAAAACCCCCCTTCGTAGGGAAATAAACGGCTAACAGTGCAAGTAAACACATATCAACCATAGTCCTACCATATTCCCTGTGGGATTGACCCCAACCTTTGTTGGGTTCTATATTTGATCAGCGACCGCTTACGCTTCTAAAAGAAGGTGCAATTTGGGGGTATCATTGTGAGACTAATAAAAGAGGTCTAGTGGCATGATTCCTTGTATGGTAACGCTTTACCTTGATTCTTGTGCATAAGTGTCATCTAGAACTTGCCCCAAATATGATTCAAGGAGAAATTCTAGGTGTGACCGAGCTTAGAAGATGACCTTGGGCCCTTTTTGACAACCACTTCACCCAAATGACTTCCCACGACATCAAATCCTAGTGAACCCCTTTTGAGCTTATTACCGTTCTTTGGCCCCTTGTAACACCTTTACTTTTTGGAACCTCTATTTTGGGACCCATCCTCCCTAATTGTTTAAAAATGAAATGTAGGCCAAAAGCCTATGTTTGGGAGGGAAACGAAAGATAACATAGGAAAATGCCTAAGTTTGGGGGTGCATATGATCAAATGAGGAGAAGAAAAGAAGTGCACTTCAAGTGCAAGGTAGCACCTTAATTTCAAATTTAAAATTGCTCCAAAAGATCAACCTAATGAGCAAATTGAAAAGCAAAAATAGGTGCTACCAAGTGAAGGATGTATAAGGAGTTTGAATGATCATGAGTAATAAGGAAGAATCTTGGGTTGTGAGAGGGAGAAATAAGGTGAAGTTGAAATAGAAAAATATGAGCGGTGTTCGAAATGAGAACAAAGAGCATTAGGGAGGTGTAGTCACTTGAACCAAATGATATCCTCACCTTAGCCCTAGCCAACATCGCAACCCACAAGTCCTTGGTGATTCTAAGCTTGGATACGCTACATTAGTGGCGATATACATGAAGGGCAAGCGTATGGTTCGACACGTATGCATTTGAACTTCCTTGAGAGAGTGAGAGTCTTCTTGGTTCTCCTATAATATCGTATTTTGTGAATTGAATAATTGTGAGTGGGATTATCTCTTGTGGTGAGTGGCATCATGCACTCAAATTGAAACATAGAGTCTCTATTTCAATTGAGGGGAATGAATAAGACAAGTTGTGTGGCAAATCTTGAGGCAAACCTTGATGGTACATGCCAATGACTTGAGAAGCTTAAATGTCTTGGTTTGGATGGCAAAAATTCCCAATGATTTTGAATGAAAAATGATGTCCATTTGGAAAAGGTTTTAAATTGATAAATTGCCTTGAATTTTTGGTGGTCCAAATTGAGATGAGCATAGTAATTGAGTCATTTTTTTGAGTCTTTCGTTTATTCTTTTTCTTAATTTTTAGTGTAGAGTAGTCTTTTGTGCTTTGATTGAGCCTAGAGAATAATTCATTCCTTGTCTTCTGAATATCTTGCTTGAGGACAAGCAATAGTTCAAGTTTGGATGTTTGATAAGTGGGTAATCTACCAACTTATTGAGCCTATATACATGAATTATTGCTAGGTTTTGAATAGATTTAAAGGTTCTTATGGCCTGTATTGATGTCTATGCAGGTACTTTTGATAGATGATGATAAATAAGGAAATGGACCCAAAAATATCTCAAAAGGAGTGAAGTTAGAAATGTTCGAAAAATTTAAAGATTTTGAATGAATGTGCGGTGGCCGTGAGACACGCACAAGCCGAGGTGGGAATCGCACCTCCTCCGCACAAAGCTGCAATAGTCCTGAAGAGTCTGTTAAGGGGTGCGGTCGCTGTGCAATATACACATCTCAAGGTGCAAACCACACCCCCTTAGCACGGAGCTCCCAAAGATAGCTTAAGTCACTAGTTCACTTGAAGACAGTGTGCGACGCGTACATCCCAATGTGCGAACCGCACCTTGCACCGCAGACCTCTCGAAGGGCAATTTTGTCCTATTTTTAGTGATGTTTTGGGAAATTATAAAAAGGCCTATTCAGGCACACTTGTAAACAACTTTTATCATTCTGAATATTTTGAAGAGCTTTTAGCTTGGAGACTAAGTTTTTCACCTCCATTGAGAAGAGGGTTTCAATCTAACTCTCTTAGTTAACACTCTTATGCTGAAATTGAATCTAGAACTTGAGATTTAGCTCTAATAGAAGAGATTTTGGATTACCCAGTTGGTATCTCTTTCTCTCTTACTATTAGTGGCTAAATTCTCTTGTCTAGGTGTGTCTTGATGATGGGTGCTTAAGAAATGGGTGTGGGTGTTATTTATTCTTGCTTAAAATTTCTTAATTGACATGGGTTTTAGTAATTTCACCAAGTTTTAATCCTAAAATTTGTGGTTGCAAACATTAATTTTAATTACTTGACTATGTGATTGCTTGAGAAAGGATTTCATAGTTTCAAATGTGAAATTACTAGTGGGAACTTGGGATTCCACTCAGATTTGAGGCTAGGCATAGCTCTTATCATAGGATTCTCCCATATAATGGTCTAAGCTAGAGATAGTGTAACCTCCCCAAGCTAGATTGGTTATTTATTGATCATACCGATGATGCTCTAACCGAGATCATCAGATATAAGATTGTTGATCGAGAGATAAGAAAATCTTAACCATGACCAATGCTATTCATGTCGTTAAGCAAGAATAGGTATGAATTGATAATCACCCTATCCTATAACCAAAGCCCCATCAGATATACATCTCTAATCGTCTAGTCAACTTGGTACACCCGCTTTCATTTTATTTCTTTTAAATTGAATTGTGATTGTAGTGACAACATCCCAATTCCCCCATCCTTTTACTTTTTATTTTTGAGCATTTACTCTCTCCTTGAACTCAATTCGTTACAATCTCTATATAGCTACCCCAAGTCCCTTGGATACGACCCCGACACTCAGTGGGATTATAAATTTTGTTTTGCTGCACGATCATCGTGGCCTCCTACTTGGAGAGCATGATTTGAGCGTTCATCAGTCCTTCATCGAAATCGCAAAGGGACCCCATGCGGTCGCAAAGACCATGCTGGCTAGACCATTGCGATCGCGAGGACTAGTCACGCGGTTGCAAAGAAAAAGAAGGGGAGGGCCTCATTGTGGTCGCGACAAGGGACGTTGCGATCATGAAGAAAAAGGAGTCAGGGGCTTCATCGCGATTTGCGACAAGGGACATTGCGATCACAAAGAACAAGGGGCCAGGTCCTTCATCGCGGTCACGAGGAAAGAAGCTCACGATTGCGATTGAGGCCTGATGCCTTCACCTGCAACAACAAAAGTCTGCAACACTTTAAGAACTCTATGGGGCACTCCGGGCATGATCATACATTGATACATAAAAACCAATAATGCTAACAGAGTGGAAATGACGTTTTGGACTCAAAGGAATTGATGAAACTTCCATACGAGGTCATTTTGGAGAAATGTTGACCCAAGTAAACACTAACCAACACATAACCAAACAACCAAAATTAGCCCGGCCTATCTGAGACCCTAACAAACCATCTACCTAATCCAAACTCAACATTCTAGAGCTGATGGAATCGTAAAATTTTGAATCTGACGCTCCGATCATCGAAAGCTGACAAAAGTTATACTTCCAACTCCAAATGGCCTAAGAATAGAGAAAGCAACCCAAAACCCACACAGAAAGTTCACAGGCCTCAACTGAAGGTCAAACTAGACCAAACTCAATGCTCCGAAGCTAACAAAACTATCAGAATTCGATTTCGAGCATATTAGCTAAGAATGTTAACTAAAGTCAATGATATGCTAAGTTAAAGCTCTAAAACAGATAAATAACCAAAATGACCAAATGAATGACCAGGGCACCGAATCACCAATCCTAGAAAGTCATAAGTGACTTGGGGTCGCTACAGGAAAGCTCTAACAGTACAAAGAAGCATGAATGCAAAAATGACCAAAAGGGTCATTACAAGAATGATCTTCCAACTTTACGGTAGCTATGGTAGGCCTTGGTTCACTAAGTCCCAAAGTGGGCATCAAGTTTATGCTGGCAAATAAATCACAAATTGCCCTTCCCACGTCTTTCTCTCCAATACTTATAGGAATAGTGAAAGCTACATGGATCTTTCAACTTTGGAGGGAGCTTGTTTCTAATTCTCGAACTACACTCTTCAATGAGTGCAACTATTTCAACCTCTGTAAGGTGCCTCTCATTTGCAACTATACTTCTCAAGTGCTTAGTGTTTTTTGGTACCTCTTACAACAACTCCACCAATGGAATATTCACATGTACATGCTTCAATATGTAGAAATTTGGAACGAGGCTTGTCAGCATTTTGTTTCTCAAATCTCTGTAGGAATGGTGGTGGTGGCTTAATTATCACCTCTTTAATTGATTTTTCAATTTCTTCAGTTTCTTTCTCTTTCTCTGGTGCAGACCTAAACTCTTCATTCTATCTTCTATCTTTTTGAGGTTTTACTTCTAACTCTTTTCTGATTCTCAAAGTGACTGCATTAACCATTTTTGTTGGATTTTTCTCTGTATCACTTGGTACTGCCCCTTGAGGTCTCGTATGTAATGCTGCAGCTAATTGATCGAATTATATTTTTGCATCTGCAATGAGTTTGTTATGTTCTTCATTGATTACCTACTGAGCTTGACTGAAATGGTGAGTCTCAACTATAAGTTACTTGAATACCTCTTCATGTGAATTACTTACTTGTGCTTGTGGTTGTGTGAATGGCTACTTCTAATTATCTCTCCAAGAAAAAATAGGGTGATTTATGTAGTTCTTCCCATATGCATTACCTTGTTAACCCATTTCAAGATTCTGCTGCTCCACATAAAATATAAACTCTTGGTTTGAGGAAACCCTGAATAGGTGTGGTTTTCACCACATAGCTCACATATAATGATGGTTTCTTGAACTTGCTAAACTTGAATTGAGCTTTAGGCTATCAGACACTTCTTCACTAAGTTGATAAGCTTCCCAATTTTTGATCTCATAGCTGTAACATCATTTAACTCTAGTTTCTCTGGCTCTTTATTTGAAGTTAAGGAGAACACTCTACTCGGCTCTTAATAGTCTTTATTACCTGCAGACATAAGGTTGAGCAGCGGTTCTATTTCATCATAACTTTTGGACAAGATTATCCCTAGAGTTGTAGCATCTAAAAGTGACTTGGAGTCTGGTCTCATTCGTTTAATGAAGTTGTGGTCAATGATCTCCTTTGATTGCTGATGATGAGGGAAATCTTTGAGATAACCCTTATATCTTTCTCATGCTTGTGCTTATGATTTAGTAGCTTTTTGCATAAAACTGGATATTCTTCCTCTTAACTCTATAGTTCTTTTTGAAGAGAAGAATTGATTCAGGAACTTCTCTACAATCCATCCCAAGTAGTAATTGAACCGGCTGGTAAATTCTATAACCATTGCTTTGCTTCCCCAATAAGTGAGAAAGGAAACAAAGTAAGATTTACATACTTATCTAACAAGTTCTGATAGTGAAAGTTATCACTCAGCTTCACGAATTCTATCAAGTGTTTGTGTGGATCTTTGTGTGGTTTACCCAAAAATTGGCAAGTGTTTTGCACTAGTCATATCGTTCCTTCTTTTAGTATTTAGTTACCCATAATTGTTGGTGTAACTATTGCCTTGGAGGAATTCTTACAACTTGTCCTAGCAAAGTTGAGAAAATGTATGTGTCCCTGCACCCCAACAGGCTGCTGAACTCCGTCAAAATTTAAGTTTTAGTTAATTTGGTCACCATAATTTTAAATTTTTCCACAGTTATTTCGATTTCAGGATCAAATGGAATAAAGGGACTTCCTTGACTTCTCATATTTGATATACACTACCTGAAACCTGTAATGTAACAAAAACTAAAACTAAAAGTAAAAACTGAACATATTTAATAAAAGCTTAAAATAGTATATCAATCTCTAACAATTCCATGGCAACGGCAGAAGAAACTTATTGGACCTCCAGATTAGGCTTATGCACACACTAGTGTATGTAGTCTGACAAGTAATATAGGAATTTTAAGTCCAGATAATTGATCCATCGGTGAATTGATGAATTGGTAACTATAATGAACTCCTATTATAACTATTTGGTGATGTAAACAAGAGAAGATTATTTAATTTAGCTAATTAACTAGTAACTACTATAATTCTAATACTTAAGACGAATTTAGGTTGTTTTGTGATTTCAAAGATGATTAGTGATCCAGGGTTGTGGACTTAGAATAATCCAGTTGAGTTATCGGTTAACTAGTTTGACTAATTTCTTGAGTTACTAGTTGTGGGTTGATATTCAAAATGTTGAGCGTCTTTTAAAAACTTCCTCTACACCTACTCAAATATCCCTAACTCCAATATTTCTATGGTTACCGGTCGATACTAAAGTGCATGTGATATGTTTTTGTATCAACTAAGCAAGGCTAAGATATATATTCCTATCCACGTTAGTGAATCATTCCTCCCAGAAGGGATCCATGACCAAGCTCTACCTTTTCTTATTATGAATGTAAGTTCTCTATTCCTAGTTCAACTTACAAACCATAGATAGTACTCAATAATTGGCCAGAGAATTAAGTAATTGAGATCAAGAAAAGATAAGCTACTCAAATAGTGAAAATCCAATCAAACTAACTTTAACATTCAAACTACAACATTCGTATTTATCCACAATGCTAAATACTATGAGTTTAGCTACTCATGAACTTATTGCAATAGAATTAATCCATCAATAAGCAAAGATTCAATCATACAAGGCCAAAGGAAAAGATAAACCTAGGTAGAAACCTTTGGGTCTCCATACCAACATGTTTCTCCCCTAAAATCGCCCCTCTGAATTTTTCTATGCTCTTCTATTGATTCAATATGTTGAGGATGTTTCTTGTTACTTAAAAGTTTGGAGAAAAAGTAGTATTTATAGGGTTTAGAAGGGTTCGGGGTTGGACTAGGGATGTTTGGGCCAAACCTGGCCAAACTACGCTAAGATTTGGCCTATGGCCTCACCTGGTGCAGCGCCATAGTACTTTTTGGCAGCCCCTCATGCACTCTGGTGCATTTCACTATAAGGGCACCAGGGGTGGCACCCAGGGCCTCTCCTTAGTGTATTTTTTTTGTCTTTTTTACTGTTTCACCTCCATTAAGCTCCCTTCTTGATCTCTAAACCATGCATATTATCTAGATAACCCCATAATGCTCCAAATATATGCAAAACCCTTGATTCTCAATCTACACGTTAAAACAAGCTATGTAAGCGTAATTCATATAAAGTAAGCTTAAAAACATCTTAAAACAAGTAAAATGTGAGGCAATCTATATTATAAAAACACTACTTTTAGTCTCACATCAAACTCTTAAAGTGTGATGTAAACTGATTACCTCTATCTGAAATGATGAAAATGGGCACACCATGCAAAGAGACTATATCCTAAATGTAGATCTTTGCCAAATTCTTTGCATTGTAGGTCACCTTTACTGTAATGAGATAAGCTGATTTGTTCAATCTATTTACAATCATCTAAATGGTGTCAAACTTCCCCAAATTCTGAGGCAACCCAACCATGAAGTCCATAATGATACGCTCCCACTTCCACTTAGGTATAGGCATTGTATGACTCATACCACCCGATCTCTGGTTCTCATACTTCACTTGATGGCAATTAAAACACTTAGCCTCAAACTCCACGATGTCACTCTTTATCCTATAACACAAATTATGTTTTTTCAAGATATGATATATCTTGACTGTACCCCGATGAATAGAATACCTAGATCTATGAGCATCATCCATGATCAATCTAGTCAAGTCACCAAATTTAAGATCATAAATTTGACCCTTGATCCTCAAAACACCCTCTGTATCAAGAATGAATTCCTTAGCTTCACAACTCAACACCTTGTCCCAAATGATACACAACTTTCTATCCTCAAACTCTCTATCCTTAATCTGCTCCCACAATAAAGATCGTGCCTCAACACAAGTAAAAACTCTACCAGGATCAGAAATATCAAGTCTCATGAAGTTATTGGACAAAACTAAACATCCATAGCCAAAGGTTTCTCCTCAGCTACTAACAAAGCAATACTACCCATACTCACCGCCTTCCTATGCAATGCATTTGTCAATACATTAGCCTTGCCCGAATGATAGAGAATAGTCATATCATAGTCTTTTAACAACTCCAAACACCTACACTATCTCAGATTCTAGTCCTTCTGTTTGAATATATACTATAGACTACAACAATCAGTGTACACATCGCAGTGAAATCCATACAAATAATGTCGCCACAACTTCAACATAAATACTACCGCTACCAACTCTAAGTCGTGAGTGGGGTAGTTCTTCTCATGGGTCTTCAACTACCTCGAAGCATAAGATTTAACCTTCCCCTTTTGCATCAACACACCACCAAGTCCAACTTCCCAAATATCATAATAAACGGTAAAACCCTCACCTTCCACCGATAAGGTCAAAATAGGTGTTGAAGTCAACAAAGCCTTGAGATTTTGAAAGCTCTCCTCACACTCATCAGACCACTGAAAAATAACATTTTTCTGAGTCAATATGGTCAAAGGAGCTACAGTAGAAGTGAAATCTTGCATGAACCATCTATAAGAGCGCATCAAACAAACAAGACTCCTAATCTAAATAGGAAAAGTAGGCCTGGTCCAATCTCAAACCGCCTCAACCTTTACTGGATCTACCAAAATACCATCCTTGGACACAACATTTCCCAACAATGCTACAGAACTAAGACAAAATCACACTACAAGAACTTAGCATACACCAAGATATCGTTGATGAACACAATCACAAAGGAATCAAGATATGACCGAAACACCCCAGTCATCAACTCTATGAATGCTTCTACTGTGTTAGTCAACCCAAAAGATATCACCAAAAAACTCATTATGACCATATATGATCCTGAAAGCCATCTTAGGAATATCCGAAGCCCTAATCCTCTTCTGATGGTACCCCAACCTCAAGTTGATCTTCAAAAACACTGAAGTACCATGAAGATGATCTACAAATCACCAATGTATGGAAGAGGATACTTATTCTTGATGGTCACCTTATTCAACTATAGATCATTGATACATATACGCATAGTCCTATCATTCTTTTTTACAAACAATATCAGAGCACCCCAAGGTAAAACACTACGTCTAATGAAATCCTTACTCTACAAATCCTGAAGTTGATCCTTCAACTCCATCTGAGCCATCCTATAATGAGGAATGAAAATGGGCTTAGTGCTCGACACTATGTCAATAGAAAAATCAATGGCTCTATTATGAGTAACACTTGGAAAATCTGTAGGAAACTCATCCACAAACTCCCTAAACACCCTTACAGATTCCAAAGAAGGCGTGTCACCACTAGTGTCATGCACATAAGACATGTAAGATAGATACCCCTACTTAATAATCTACTAAGCCTGAAGAAAGGATATAAACCTCTTAGGGTACAAACCCTAGGTATCCTTCCACTATAACCTCGACACATCTGGCATGACTAAAGTAATCGTCTTGGTAGTATAATCCATAATAGCATGATACAGTGAGAGGCAATCCATACCTAAAATAACATCAAAGTTGATAATATCTAGAATAATCAAATCCGCCCAAGTATCCTACCTCAAAAGAGTAACCATGTAGGATAAGCACACTCGATCTACCACTAAAGAATCACCTACCAAAGTAGAAAAATGTATAGGTACAATAAGATACACATACATCATATCGATATCTAAAGCAAAATACACAGACACATATGAATAAGTAGAACCAGGGTCAAATAATACTGAAGAAGGCCTATGGAAAACTAGGATGATACCTGTAATAACAACATCAGAGGCCTCTACCTCGGGTCTACCTGAGAATGTATAATACTGACCATGTTCACCCCTAGACTGAGAACCTCTATGACTACTTCCACGAGTCTCTTGGGCTCTACCTCTAACACCCTAAGAACCACCTCTACCTGCAGGCATACCTCCTCTAGCTTGTGGTTCTAGCACGTGATAAGTCTATATCTAAGAACCCTACTGCACCCTCCTCAGTCTGTGGCTAGGGCACCATCTAGCAATGTGTCCCAACTCACATAATCAAAGCATCTACTACCTAACATAGACTGATAGAAAGGTCCATATAAACTAGAACACCTACCTTGACCTGAAAATCTAAGATGAGAATCTCTAGACGTTTGACCCAAATCTGACCACTCGGAGTACCTGACTGAGAATAACCACCATAAAAAATCTGCAATGCTGCCTGAACTGGTCTATTATAATGATAACACTGAATCCTACATAAGTCTCTGCCTTGAGATGATAAACCACTAAAACCACCATGACTATGAACTCTCTTACCACCAGCTCCATAGGCATCACGAGGAATGCCCTTTGATACTTCAAGCATGATCCACTATCTGCTGGAAATTACCCCAGTAGTCACTAACTATACTGTATCCAAATAAATTTGACTAGTCAATCTCTTAATAAATTTCCTAATCTCTCCAGGTGGCTACAAAACCCTGTAGAACCTGAGATGCCCCCACTCTTTCTGGCTGGTAAGCCACTTCCTCAAACTCAATCTCTGGCTTGGGAGATGCCACCCTGGGACGTCCCCTAGCTGGTGCCGCACCTTGTGCTCTACCTCTGCCATTACCTCAACCCCTAGTTGGGGCCCTAGCAACTAGTACATATGCACCATCATCGGTACAATTGATCTCATTCTCACCATTTGTTAAGAGAATGAAATGCAAGGTTCAGAAATCAAGGAATGAATAAGACAGATGATAAGGAGTAAAAAATATAAATTTCCTATGAATATATGAAAGACTCTTAAAAATAGATATAAACATCATCGTATCGATCCACTATACTCTACTAGACACTTGATCTTGTACTAATGGGACTGGTGGACTTAACACTCTGATACCAACTTGTCACGACCCAAAAACCCAAGAGTTGTAATGGCATATAGCCCAACCTAACCATGGTAGGTAAGACAAATTAAAGAAATATTAATATTTGAAGTAAAATCAATAAAGTGAAATCCATACGCATAAGTAATAACAAAATCTCAAAACATTGTAAAATGTTACTAAACAAAGCAATCTGATATCCCCAAGACTCAAAAGTCATAAGTACAAGAGCGACTCTAATATATAATGTCAAACCAAAATACAAATATGTCCAAGAAACTAAGTAAGACATAAATAAAAATAGACAATCTCCGAGCACAAGAGCTCACTACAGCTTTAAAGATATTGAAAAGTATGAACTCTAGTTGTGGGGTCTACTCGTACTAGGATCTGTATCATAAGGATGTATAAAATTTAGAGTGAGTAAAGTCGACTTGTACTTTGTAGTTATCATAGGTCGATTGAGCTTAAGTAGATACTATATCAAATAAAGAATACTAAAATAATCCTGCACACTGAAAAGTCTCAATAGTTCAATATAAATAAACAACACAATTCATCTCAATCACAACAATAATCAAAATAATAATGCAATACAATAATTTGGGATGAAATGCTATGACAAATGCCTACCATTATACACCCCCTCTACAAGGGTATGCTGTTAGGTAGGACCTATTGGGAACTGACTAGGTCCTTATACCAAATAAGCTAGATCATTGCCTATAGTCTTATTAGCCAGATCTTTGCCCACATTAATATATATATATATATATATATATATATATATATATATATATATATATATATATATATATATATAATAAGTCAGATCTTTTCCCATAATCTTGTTAGCCAGATCTTTTCCAATATATATATATATATATATATATATTAATGAGTCAGATCTTTTCCCATAATCTTGTTAGCCAGATCTTTTCCAATGACAATATATAAGTAGTAAAACAAGTAGTAAATCCTTTAAACAGGTCATTTTCAAGTAAATATTTTGGTTCATGACTTTCAGAGTGAGTATTAATGAGTATGCATGACCACAAAAGTAAAAGTAAACCAAACACAATAGATATACTCAAAAATCTCAGAATCATAACAAAATTCATTGAACTGGACAATATATTGGAATTGTTTTCAGACTTCATTTCGTGACAGGTTTTTCCCGATTGAACTCAGATAAGAAAGGGATTAGGAGTACTCACTTAAATTTACTCAATTGTCAAAGTATGCTCCGACAATCCTTGCTGACTCTATTGACCGTATGAGAAAGTTCGTATCAGATGTTTCAGATGATGTGGTCAATGAGTGTAGGACTGCTATGTTGGTGAAGGACATAGATATCTCCAGGTTGATAATTCATGCCCAACAGATTGAGGAGAGAAAGATAAAAATAAGGGCAAGTGATAACAAGAGGGCTAGAACAGATGACTTTAGTTACTCTCAGCAGAGGTCAGAGGGTGGTAAGTTCTTCCAGAAATCTTCAGCTCCGGCCCCATCTTCTACTAGTGCACTAGTGCTTAAGTTTAGACAAGACTGATGGGATAGGGTGCCAAGTTCTATGTCCCAAGGTAGTGTCACTGGGGGCACACTCATCTAGTTTGAAAAAAGTGTTGTAGGAACCACCAAGGTGAGTGTATGGCAGGAAGTGGAAATTGTTTTAGGTGTGGTAAGCCAGGATACATGATGAAGGATTGTCCAGTAGCTTTTCAGAAGGGTAAGGATGCTCGCCCACATAATCAGGCTAGTTTTATAGTAGCTCCAATTGGTTACCCAACTCAGCAGGGTGCCTCATCTAGTGCAGGTGGCATCCAACACCAGAAAAGATTATGCCCTTCAGACTTGATAGGACCAGAAGGATTTTCCCGATGTGGTCACAGGTACGTTACGAGTCTTTCATACTAATGTTTATGCACTATTAGATCCTGGAGCTACACTTTCCCTTGTGACTCTCTATATAGTAGTAGACTTTGGTGTCAGTCCAGAAACCCTCCCAGAACCTTTCTCACTCTCTACTCCAGTTGGTGATCCAGTCATAGCTAGATGGGTATGCATAAATTTCCCTGTCACAGCTTCCTAGAAAGTCACCTCAGCTGATCTAGTAGAGTCAGAATTAACTGACATTAATATTATTATTGGCGTGGATTGGTTACACTCCTTTTATGCCTCAGTTAATAGTAGAACCAGGAGAGTTCGGTTCCAGTTTCCTAATGAACTTGTCCTAGAATTGAAGAGTAATATCTCAACGCCTGTAGGTCGATTCATCTCTTACCTTAAGGCCCGCAAAATGATTTCCAAAGGGTATATCTTTCATCTTGTTTAGGTTAAGGATTCAAATTCTGAGGCCCCAAAACTTGAGTCAGGCCCAGTGGTGAATGAATTCCCAAAGGTGTTTCACGAGATCTTCCCCAGAGTTCCTCCCAAAAAGGAAATCGACTTCAGAATAAATCTCCTTCCAGAAACTCAGCCTATCTTAATTCCTCCTTACAGAATGGCTCCAGCTGAGCTTAAGTAATTTAAGGAAAATCTTAAATACCTTCTAGATAAGGGCTTTATCATACCCAACATCCTTCCATGGGATGCCCCAGTTCTTTTCGTGTGTAAGAAAGATGGTTTTCTCAGGATGTGCATCGACTACAATTAGTTGAACAAAGTCATAATAAAAAATAAGTATCCCATCCCCAAGATATATGACTTGTTCGAACAGCTTCAGGGGGCTAGTTGTTTCTCTAAGATCGACCTCAGATACATTTATCACCAGCTCAGAGTCAGAGATTGTGAGATTCCAAAGACAACCTTCAGAACTCGATGTGGTCAATATGAATTTGTAGTTATGTATTTTGGACTAACAAATGCTCTTGAAACTTTTATGGATTTGATAAACAGGGTGTTCAACTAGTACTTGGACATGTTCATCATTGTTTTCATTGATGATATACTTATATACTCTCGAAGCAACGAGGAGTATGCAAATCATTTGAGAGTTGTGCTTTAAATTCTCAGGGATCGTTAGCTATTCACAAAATTCAGTAAGTGTGAGTTTTGGTTGAAGTCAGTTGCCTTCCTTGGTCATGTGGTGTCTAATGAGGGCATCCGAGTCAATTTGCAGAATATAGAGGCAGTTAAGAACTGGCCTAGACCCACTTCTCTGACAGACATCTGGAGCTTTTTGGGTTTGGTTGGTTACTACAGGAGGTTTGTTGAGGTATTTCCATCCATAGCTGCTCCATTGACCAGGTTGACTCAGAAAAAGGTTAAGTTGCAGTGGTCAGACAAATGTGAGATAAGCTTCTTAGAGTTTAAGACTAGGTTGACTACAACTTCGGTTTTGACTCTACTAGAAGGGTTAGATGGGTTTGTGGTTTACTGTGATGCATTAAGAGTTGGTTTGGGTGGTGTCTTTATGCAACATTGTAAGGTCATAGCTTGTGCCTCTAGACATCTTAAGTTCCATAAGAAGAACTACCCGACTCATGACCTTGAGCTTGCAGCAGTTTTTTTTGCCTTAAAAATTTGGAGACACTACTTGTATGGTGTTCATATAGACGTATTCACAGATCATAAGAGCTTCCAGTATGTGTTACCCAGAAGGAGTTGAATCTTCATCAGAGAAGATGGCTCGATATCCTGAAAGACTATGATATAAATATGCTATACTATCTAGGTAAAGCTAACATTGTGGCTGATGCCCTCAGCAGACTGTCTATGGGTAGTGTGTCTCATATTGAGGAAGAAAGGAAAGAATTAGATATGGACATTCATAGGCTTGCTCGCTTAGGAGTTTGCCTTATGGACTTAACAAACAACGGTGTGGTAGTTCAGAATGGGTCAGAATCTTCTCTGGTAGTTGAGGTGAAGGAGAAGCAAGACACTGATCACATTTTACTTCAGTTAAAAGGTGCGGTCCATCAACAGAGGGTAGAGATTTTATCCTAAGGGGGAGATGGTGTGCTTCGCTACCAGGCTCGTTTATATGTCCCTAATATGGGTTATTTGAGGCAGCGAATCCTGATAGAGGCTCATAATTCTAGATATTTTATTCATACCAGTCCCACCTAGATATACCGTGACCTACAGGAAGTGTATTGGTGGAATGTCATGAAGAGGGGTATCATAGATTTTGTGGCCAAGTGTTCCAACTATCAGCCGGTAAAGGTAGAACATAAGAGACCTGGAGGTGTGACTCAAGAGATTAGCATTCCTACTTGGAAGTGGGAAGTGATCAACATGGATTTCCTTATAGGCTTACCTCGTACTCACAGACAACATGACTCCATTTGGGTGATTGTGGACAGGGTGACCAAATCAGCCCACTTCTTAGCGGTTAAGACTACAAATTCATCATAAGATTATGCCAGACTCTACATCAGTGAGATAGTCAGGTTGCATGGGGTCTCCTTGTCTATCATATCGGATCAGGGTACTCAGTTTACAACTCATTTTAAGAGATCTTTTTAGAAAGGTCTTGGTACTCAGGTAAACCTCAGCACAACATTTCATCCGCAGATGGATGGTCAGACAGAGTGTACCATTTAGACCTTAGAGGAAATGTTGAGAGCTTGTGTGATCAATTTCAAGGGTAGTTGGGTTGATCACTTACCTCTCATAGAGTTCGCCTACAATAACAACTTCCATTCCATCATTTGGAT
Organism: Jaltomata sinuosa; assembly: GCA_003996215.1. Taxonomy (NCBI): domain Eukaryota; kingdom Viridiplantae; phylum Streptophyta; class Magnoliopsida; order Solanales; family Solanaceae; genus Jaltomata; species Jaltomata sinuosa. Next base: position 84,293 of record QJPP01004461.1, read on the forward strand.
GGCCCCGTATGAAGCCCTTTATGGTCATAGGTGCAGATAAACTGTAGGTTGGTTTGAAGTAGGTGAAGCAGCTTTGATTGGGCTAGATTCGGTTCATGAGGCTATGGACAAAGTTCAACTAATCAGAGAAAGGTTGAAGACATCTCAGAGTCATTAGAAGTCCTACGCAGATGTGAGAAGAAGGGACTTAGAATTTGAGATTGATGATTGAGTTTTCCTGAAAGTGTCACCTATGAAGGGTGCGATGAGATTTGGAAAGAAAGGGAAGCTCAGTCCCCGATATGTAGGTCCTTACAGAATTTTGAGAAGGATTGGTAATGTGGCTTACGAGTTAGAGTTGCCAGTAGAACTAGCAGCGGTTTATCTAGTCTTTCATATTTCATTGTTGAAGAAGTGAGTCAGTGATCCGGCATCGATTGTCCACTTTGAGAATGTGGGTGTGAAGGATAGCCTCACCAATAAAAAGGTTCTTGTTGAGATTCTTAACCGTCAGGTTTGTAGGTTTAGAAATAAGGAAGTCACTTCGGTGAAAGTTTTATGGAGGAATTAGTCAGTCGAGGGAGCTACTTGGCAAGCAGAAACAACCATGATGGCCAAGTACCCTCACCTCTTCCCTTCCGATCTAGCTCCTACTTGAGGTAATAGTTCCTCTTCAATTTTTCAGCTTTCTCATGCATCTCAGTCTCAGTATTATGTTTCCTCAGCTATTCCTACATTTTCAATATGGTTTCACGTCCTAAGAACTTAATTCAGTCAAATATCAGTTTCTAGCACTCAGTGGTAGGGATTGCAACTCTTTCCCTCCAAACCCAGCTTTTTCAGTCTTTATTCGAGGATGAATGATCCCAAGAGGTATATATTGTGACACCTCAAAAAATCCTAAGCCTAGAACCAGCTCAAAATCCTAATTGTGAAACTATTCAGGTGTTAGATAGGATCCACGAGCCAAATCCATGAGTCATGGAACAGTCCATGAGTCATGGAATAGGCTCGTACAATCAAATCAGAGACCAGAAGTTTTGTTCTACGAACCACGATGAGGTACGATGAGTACCTATAGATCATGGATTGATACACGACCCATGGTTTGGGTCTGTGGAACTTAGACTTAAGGCCTACCATTTCTCTGAGAACCACGAACTGGTTCTACGGACCGTGGAATGAACCATGAGTCATGAACCCAGTTCGTGGAAATCATACCTGAGGCTCAATAAAAGGCCAGAAATAACGACAGGGTTTCTATGGGTCGTAGAAGTATCTAGAGACCATTGAACCTATTTGGTGGAACCCGAGTCGAGATTTTCCTTGCAGATTTCTTTTATTTTTCTAGGGGTTGGTTGGACTTTTTCTATCTCTTTTAAGGCCTAAGCTATGTTTTTTTGCTTAGTCTAAGCCTAATTTATAAGTCAAAAACTACCTAAATCTCCCATTCTCCTTAAAATCATTCGACACTTAGAAAAAAATAGAGAAAAGAAAGACGGTTTCTCTCAAGAACAAGTAGGGGGTTTTCTTCAAGATCATCCCCAAGAACCCAGAGGTTTCACCGTAGAACCTCCTTCTAGGTATGTGGGATTTCATCAATGGGTCCTTTTCACCCATTGAGTCCCTAGATTTAGTTTGGTTCTTCAGTTTTCAATTAATTCTTCAGACCTAGGGTTCCTAAACCTTATGAAATCATTGCAATTCAGATTCTATTATTTGTATGAAATTCATTACATGCTTTCTTTGGAACCTGGGATAGTCATATGTACAGAATTCAGTAACCCTAGCATGTTTTAATTTCAGTACTCATAATTTATACTTGCTAGTTAGATAATTCAGTCAGTCATGCTTCATTATTTGAATGCTTTTAGTTTTCAGTATTATTGTGCACTCTTAGTTATATCAGTATTTGAGCTATCCAATATTTTAGTTTGCATTCATTGCCTTATATTCAGTTGGGAGTGGGCTTAGAATCGAGCAGACGAAGGGATAATGGCTCAACTGTCAGATTAGGCTAAGACCTTTAGTAGAAGTCCCCAAGTCCCGGAACTATGGCGCCACCGTAGGAATCAAAAGGGTCAGCTATCAAATTAGGTTGGGCACCCTTTTCCCTTGTGGCCATCAGTTTAGTGGATCCACGTCAGATATGTTTGTACCCTTGGCAAGGTATGAACACCCTTCCATCCAGAGTTATAGGTTGGCCCCACAGTTAGCTCAACTTGGGGTATGTCGGTTAATAGTAGCTCTCACAGTTCATATTCATTACTTGCATTGACCTTGCATTCAGTCTTACAGTTATTTAATTCAGCATGTTAGTATAGATGATTTAATACTTGGTCATTGCATCTAGTTTATCTCTCAGTTTATGCTTTAGAATATATTTCCCTGTTAAATATTCATGCTTTATAGCTTTGCATATATCCCGCATGCTCAGTAAATTCGAAGTACTGACGCATACTTTTGTGCTACATCTTATCATGATGTAGGTTCAGGCACCCAACATTCAGACCACGCTTAGTGTGACTTCCCATTCCTTACTCAGTAGCTCAGTGGTGAGTCCTTATAGTTTGAGGACAATAGTTATGCTAATTCATTTCAGTCTTATATTTCAGTTTTCAGACTTTTAGAGTTAGTTGGGGGTTTGTCCCAACAACTCGCTTTAGTTAGAGGCTTTCAGACATAGATCTAGATTCATCTTTAGGGTTGTCAGTTTTACTTTCTAGCTTACTACATTCTTAGATATTTATACTTTCAGAGATGCTTGGAGTATTTTTTTAATATATTTATTTAAACCAATTTAGCTTCCGCACAAATTTTATTTGATTTAAACATGCCTAGATATGCCAGACCATGGGTTAGCTTGGAATCACTCATGACACAAGGCACCGTGTTGCGTCTAGGGGGTAGCCTCGGGGCATGACTAGTAGGTGGTCATAGACGGGTGCTATCGCACAGAAGGGCGAGTAGGCACTTGGGCCCTGTCACGCTGGCCTTGGTGTGATCACGTAAAAGGCAGGCAGCATGCTAGCGCCATTGCACTGCCTGAGCACCGTTGCACTGAAGGCCGACAGCTGCAGCAACCACCTAAGCTAAAAACTTCTATGGGGCTTTCTGGGAACAATTGAAACCTGATACTCAAAAACCAATAATGCTATTAGAATGGAAACGACGCTCCATGCTGAATGAAATTGATGCAACTTCCATATGAGGTCATTTTGGGCGAATGTTGACCCATGTCAACACTAAATGAAACCAATCAAACACTCAAAATGAGCCTTCCTCACCCACGACCCGAACCAACTACCTACCTAACCTAAACTCAACATTCCAAAGCTGATGGAATCATCGGATTTTGAATATGACACTCCGATCATTGAAAGCTGACCCAAGTAACACTTCCAACTCCAAATGGCCTGAAATAGAAAAAGCAACACAAAACCCACACTGAAAGTTCTAAGGCCTTGACTAAAGGTCCAACTAGACCAAACTCCGTGTTTTGGAGCTAAGAAAACAATCAGAATTTGATTCTGAGCATGTTAGCTAAGAAGGTTGACTAAAGTCAATGAATTCCTAAGTTAAGGCTCTAAAACAAGGAAATGGCCATAACAACCAACTAAACGGCCAGGGGACCGAACCATCTGTCCCAGCAAGCTATAAATAACTTAGGTCCGCTACAAGTAAGCTCAGATAGTACAAGGAAAGCGTAAACGTGGGAATAATCAGAAGGGTCATTACATAAGACAACAACTATGGTAATTAACATGCATCTCAATTTACATAAAGAAACCACCTTTAGCACTTAAGCACACAAACTCGGTTCACTAAAGGAACCAACATAATAATGACAACACTTAAGCCCGGTTCACTCAAGTAACCAATATTCAAGAAAACACATAGTCCCCGATTCACTCAAGGAACCGTCACACTCACAAAAAATCTATGCACACATGTTAAGGGTCTTATGGTCACTCACTAGCCATGACCTACAGGGGATGAGCTCTTGTCCATGTACTAAATTGCAGACATTAAGTGTTTGCCAACCTTATATCAACCAATCCCATAGAGATGTCCAAATACTGGTACATTCTAAAATAATGATAGATATCAATATAATCACAACCGCAATAATAATAGAACCACACTTGTAAAAATCAATAGGGTTTTAATTAAACTCATTGCATGTGATTAACACTTAGGATATCAAACAATCATTCACTTTTTCTTGAACATGCATTGTAAAAGCAATACTAAGGAATAATTATCATGCACACATAACACAAATTATATTTAAACCATCACCTACCTCAATCCAAGCCTGAAATGCTCTACTGAACTTGAGTTTTCCCTTTTCTTGCAACCTCGAGTTGATTGTGGTTTAAAAATAGAGATATAAAAACATAATCAATCAAATTACCTATAATATTGAGGATTATAGCCTAATCCCAAACCCTAAGTCCAATTTCATGATCATCCCACTCATTCTAGGGCTTTCCCACGATAAATTCACCTTAAAACTACCAGTTTCATGGTTACATTAGTGAATTATAGTCATGAAAGAGTAAAATAATCAACCTTTAATTATAACCCAAAGATTTTATATCCAATTTAACCCCTTGCACCATAAATTAAATCTAGGTCAAGTTACACCCTCCCCAAGACTCAAAAACTAGTGATTTTAAGGTAAATTAATCAAAAAACTAGTTAATGGGGATAAATAACATACTTTTACAAAGAATTCTGGTGGAAAATAGGTGAAAATCTCCCCAAATTGCCTAAGCTCTCCCCAAAACGTGTTTAGAAATAATAAACTATTTTTGGGGAAATTTTTGTATAAATAGTGATTTACCCCGCTATAGTGGCCTGATCCTGCTATAGCGGCATCAGATAAGAGAATTTGCCCTCTATAGCGGGACTGACCGCCTTTGACTTTCATTGTTGTAAGAATTTCTCTCCTATAGGAGTAGCCCCATAGAGGCCTGCCACCCGTTGTAGTGGGTGTGGAAAGACAAAAACTTGGGATTACTCCTAGTTTTTCCTTTTTTTGCAATGCACCCTCAAACCATGATATTTCAGACTAACCCCTTTACTTCAAGTTCGATATTGAGAGTTCTACTTACCCGAATTCACTTTCAAAAATTCTTACGGATTTTTTATCATCTTAGATAACATAAGCTCAACCTAAACTTTATCACATTTACCCAATCCTTTCCTGAATCACCCTAGAACATACCTTGATCAGATTTTGTCCAAGACTAGCCTAGCCTGAAATTTTTAGATTCCAATTTTAGGGAAAACCTAGCCCAAATTTTTGTGCGTTTGGCTCACCTATAATGACAGAAAGGGTCGTTACACAAATAACCCCTTAGAGTTTTGACATATTCTCATAAAACTCTCTTTCAAGCATTTTATCAAACACTTGTGTGCATGAATCTTTAAGGTCTTGTTTCATGGATTCTGTCATCCTAATTCACCTCTAAATTTCATATTAGCAATAAACAACAATTCTAGCAATCATATATTTACCAACAATCAATAAATTATATTCCCCATATAATATAACTTAGCATGATTTACAAGTTGGGGAATTCAAGTATGTAATTTGACTTTTCATGGATCTACAAAATTACTAGCTAAAAATAATAAATTAAATAAATAAAAACTAAAAGCTAAAACTTAAAACTATTAATTAATGATAAAAATACAAATTAGCTAAAGAAATTTTAAGAATTCATACCTTGGAAGATTAATTCTTGAAGAAGAAAGCTTGAAGGAATGAAGTCCTTAGCTAAAGTTAAGAGAGAGAAATATGGAGAAATATAGTATTTATAGAAAAATAGACCAAGATTTGGCTTGTGGCCTCGCCTGGTCCGACACCATAGTGCTTTTTGGCAGCCCCTCATGCACTTTGGTGCATTTCACTATGGGGGCACCTGAGGCGACGCCCAGGGCCTCTTTGTAGTGCATTTTTTTCTTTTTCGCAATTTCACCACTATTAAGCTTTAGTCTTGATCTCCTAACCATGGACATACTCTAGATAATATTCCTTAGCTCCTACTAAGACGTCAAAGCTCCATAATCTCCCTATAATGGTCCAAATCCTTGCAAAATCCCTCACTTTTCAATCTACACATCAAACAAGCTACATAAGCATAATTCATATATAGTAAGCTCAAAAGTGTCTTAAAACAAGTTAAATATGAGGCAATCTATATCATAAAAATACTATTTTTTGCCTCACATCGAGACCCCACACTTAAAACTTTGCACGTCCTCGAGTAAGCTTTACCCCATAACTACAAATCTTTCAATATTTTCAAATCAAAGATAGTTCATTCAATTTAAGAACACACCTACTATAAACATCAATCATATCTTCACATTGTGCTTTTTCTTTAAATTTAAACTCATGACAACCTACCCAAGACATCCTAACCTCAAGAACAGACTTAAGTAAACATGCACAAAAACTTTAGAGGAAATCACAACATAAAAGATCAAATATTTAAGAATATTTTACAAAACATGTTCCCTCACAAAAAAGAAATGGACTCTCACTCATAAGATAGTATTAAAATATGGGCATACGATGCATTAAGCTCTCAGGCTCACAAAGGAAATCCACATGTGACAAAAGGTTAGCCATAAGCTTGCCTTTAGTGTACTTGCTCTACTAATTCAAGAAAGTTCATGTCTAGGATCAAATAAGTCTTCATTAGATGTAATGTGGGCTAAGGGATGGCTAGGAATAATTTAGATAAAATAGTGACTAATCCTCCCTAGGCACGTTTGATACATCACTTCTTTTCACACTATAACTTTAACACTTTTAACTTCTCTTAGCTACTTCTTTATTTCTTCTTCTTTTTCCCTTTTTCATAAAGCTTCTTAATACCTAGCATGGATTTTCATTTTGTATTACACTTCCTTCTTTCTTCTCATATTTACGATACTACACTTTAACTTTTTTGCTCACTCATTAATTTCTTTTCTTTTTCAAGGTTCACAACTCACCACCATCCTTCTTCTTTTTTCTAACTTCCTTCAAGCGCTTAACCTAGATCAAGTGCCCCACAGGAGTTCTTTGGAGTAAATATGGTCAAAGAACAAAAGGAATTAGGATACATATGTGGCTATCAAAGAAATTCATCTTGTCATGATCAAAAATTAGTCTGTGATGGCTCTTACATAACCATCCGGTAGGCAACCCAACCCAAGAGTACATAAGTACAATTTAATATTTTAAATAATGAAAAATGGAAGGGAAACATACAAGAAGGAAGCCAATAATATAGATTTAAACTAACAGAAATAAATATACAAAAATGGCCCAAAGCAACCAAAAAGACAAACATATACAAAGACCAACCCCGGACCTACTGTAATCGGTACAAGAGCATCTAAAGTGCAGAATAGTTGTACAACATATAGTGTCTATCAGAAATACAAAATACATACAGAAGAGTAAATGGAAAGCAGTAAAAGATCTCCAAATGTCGAGAGCTCACCGCCTGAATAGCAGTTGGCCATGAATGACTAGAGGGTCAATGAGGGCTGCTCGTACTATGTGCTGCATCAGAAAAAGAATGCAAAAGTGTAGTATGAGTACCAAAACATGTGGTACTTAGTAGGCACCATAGGACAATCGAGCTCAGAAAGAGAATATATATATATATACATATATAAATTATAGGAAAGTTAACTAGCTACAAGGATCAACCTAAATCTAGTTGTCAACAAAAAATGGAACTATATAAATTAACGGTGAAGATAATAATAATAATGAAGGACAACATGCGATCCAAGTACACACAAGCGAATTCAATGCATCCTGAGATGATATGATGTAGCATGTGGCAAATGCAAAAATATAAAAACCCGGTATCTGGTGCCCCAGGCACAAAACATTTAACCTTAAATTCATTAACATATGTATAAAAGTAAAACCCAGATATGTGTTTCACGACCCGATTCTCAGGTCATGATGGCACCTACAACCCCCTAGTAAATGAATGATAAACGCTCAAATCGTGCTCTCCAAGTAGGAGGTCACGGTGATCGCATAGTCAAAACAAAATTTATAACCCAATGGATGTCGGGGTCGAACCCAAGGGACCTGATTTAGCTCATTAGAGATTGTTTGAAGTGATTTCAAAATGAGAGTAGTTGTTCAACAAAACCAAAGCAATTAAAATGGGGGAATTGGGAAAGTTGTCACTACTAACTCAATTCAAGTAAAATCTATAAAATCAAGATGGGTGTACCAAATAGGACTAGATGACTAGGGGTGCCTTTCCGATGGGGCATTTGCTATAGGATAGGGTGATCACTAATTCACTCAAATTCTCACCTAGTGACATGGGTAGCGTTGTTCATAAGTGTGGAATGCTATCTCTTGATCAACATCCATATATACGATGATTTTGGTTAGAACATCATTCGGTGTGCTAAATAACCAACCAACATTTGCTTGGGGAGGTCATCCTATTTCTAGCTCGGACCCTTAAATGGGAGATTTCACGATTGGAGCTATGTCTAGCCTCCAATCTAAGTGGATTCCCAAGTACCCACTAGCAATTTCACATCCACAACTACAAAATTCTCTCTCGAGCAACTAAGTAGCCAAGTAAGGTAAATTCATGTTTGCAACCACAAATTATTAGATTAAAACATGGTGAAATAACTAGACCCACATCAGATAAGCAATTATAAGAGTGATTTAGCAACACCTACAACTATTAGCTACACACCCATCATCAATACACCCCTAGACAAGAGAAATTAGCCACTCATAGAGGGGGAAGAACATATACCAACTGGGTGAATCAAATTCTCATCCATTGTAGTTGATTCTCAAGTTCTAGAGTAAAATTAGCACACAATTTGTTAACCAAAAGATTGGATTTAAAAATCTCTCTCAATAGAGATGGAGAAAAGTGTTTACAAGCCAAAAATATCTACAAGTTCTCTACTGAAAACCTCTACACTAAATTCTATATACAAAATAAGCCTAAAATTGCCTTTTATATGTTCCCAAAATTGTCACAAAAATTTAAGAAAAAATTGCCCTCTGGGTGGTATGCGATGTGGAGTGCGGTTCGCACATTGCAGTGTGTGTGTCACATACCTGCTTTAGGTTGACCAGTGACATCAGCCGCTTAAGTGGTCTTAGTGCGAACGGTGATGCGTTTCGCACCACGAGATGTGCGCATCGCATAGAGACCGCACTCCTTAGCAGAATCTTCAGTCATCTTTGCAGCTTCATGCGGAGGCGGTGCGAACCGCACCTCGGCTTGTGCGTGTCGCACAACCACCACATCTCTCGGTAGATTCTCCAGCTTTTCTCAACTCTTCACACCAAGCTTCTTTTTGGCTCTTTTTGGGTTCATATCCTTGTTTCTCTTCTTCTATCCAAAGTACTTGCATAGACATCAATAAAGGCCATAAGAACCTCTAAATCAATTCCAAATGTAACAATAATTCATGGATATAGGCTCAATAAGTTGGTAGATTACCGACTTATCAAACCCCCAAACTTGAACTATTGCTTGTCCTCGAGCAAGATACTCACATGGTAAGGAATGAATTATGCTAAGGCTCAATTGAGGCACAAAAACTATTCTACACTAAAAATTAAAGAAAAATAAACAAACAAAAGACTCAACTACTATGCTTATCTCAATTTGGACATCCACATGCTCAAGGCAATTGCTCATTTCAAAACTTTTTTCAAAAAGGACATCATATCTCTTTTAAAACTCAAGGGAATTTTCCATTCAAACAAGAAATTTTAGCATCTCAAGTCATTGGCATTGACTGTCAAGGTTTGCCTCGAGATTCATAACACAATTTGTCTTATTCATTCTCCTCAATTGAAATAGAGACTCTATGCTTCAATTTGAGTGCATGATGTCACTAACCACAAGAGAGAATCCCACTCACAATCATTCAATTCACAAAACACGGGATTATAAGACAACCAAGAGGACTCTCACTCTCTCAAGGAAGTTCAAGTGCATGCGCGTCGAACCATAGGCTTGACCTACATGTAAATCACCACTAATGTAGGGTAGGCAAGCTCGAAATCACCAAGGGCTTGCGGGTTATAATTTTGTCTAAGGCTAAAGTGAGGATATCATGTGGTTCAAGTGACTACACCTCCCTAATGATCTTTGCTTTCATTTTGAACGCCGCTCACATTTTTCAATTTTTTCAACTTCACCCTATTTCTCCCTCGCACAACCCAAGATTTCTCCTTTTTTGCCTCATGATCATTCGCACCTTATATCACCTTCACTTAGTAGCACCTATTTTTGCTTTTCAATTTTCTCATTGAATTGAGCTTTTGGAGCATTTTTCATTTATTTAATTGAGGTGCTACCTTGCACTTGAAGTGCATTTCTTTTCTTCTCCTCATTTGATCACATGCACCCCCAAACATAGGCATTTGCCTATGTTACTTTTGTTCCCCCCCCCAAACATAGGCTTTTAGCCTACATTTCATTTTCAAGCAATTAGGGAGGACGGGTGCCAAGCTAGAGGTTTCAAAAAGGTCAAGGTGTTACAAAGGTGTCAATGAATGGTCACAAGCTCAAAGGGGTTCACTAGGATTTGATGTCATTGGGAGGTCATTTGAGTGAAGTGGCTATAAAAAAGGGCCTAAGGGCATTTTCCAAGCTTGGTTACACCTAGAATTTCACCTTGAATTACATTCGGGGAAAGATCTAGATGACACTTATGCACAAGAAACAAGGTAAAGCCTCACTGCATAAGGCATTATGCCACAAGAATTCATCCATTAGTCCCACAATCAATTGGGACAAATGACTTTTGACAAGCTATTCTGAGTTCATTACACACTCGTTTGTGAGTCAATCAAGCCAAAGCGAGAGTGTGCAAGTCATGAGAAGAGAACGTTTTTCCTTAAAAATTCATTTCCCTTCCTCTTTTCCTTTTTTTAAAAAATTTACCAAGAATTTTTTTTGGTGGGCCCATTTCGAGACAAGCATTTATGGACTCAATTCTAAACTAAACTTGGCATTTTTCCTTAAGAAAGTCACCTCTCAATCTGTCATAGGGAAACACCAACCCAGTTCGACACACAAAAACAAAAGAAAAGAAAAAGAAAATAATCAAAACTTTTGATCCTTGGGAAAGAACCATGGTATTATGAAAACCATCAGAGTTTTTTCTATACTACTATGAACAGGGTGATACAAAAATTTTTGCGCTATGGAATCAATTAAGAACAAGCCTCAGCGTAGGCATTTAGCGCATTTGTAAGGCATGGGTAGTGAAACAATGAGGTATGTAAGACCAACTCGATAAAAATAAATTCAAACATCAAGCCTAGTGAGGGCATGATTAAGCTCAATGTAAAAAGTAAAACAAAACAAGTAAAGTAAAACATAGGCTAAAGGCCCGGCGAGGGCAATGTCAATCACAACATAACCAAACCAAAGTTAATTCTTACATACTCCCCCTAAACTTAAAACAAGCATAGCCCATGATGCACAGAAAGACAACCAAATAGGAATGAGTTCCAAAAACTCCCTGAGTAGGCAAATGATGATGCTAGTGTCTCCTTCGTGAATAGACTTGATGAGGTGGTCGAGATGCCGATGGAGCGGGTGGTGCCGGTAATTGTATGCAAGCATATGCTGGATCAGCTGAAAATCTTCCAATAGAGGGGTCGATGGATCCCACCGGACCTCAAGGCGGCCCGAGGGCTCCATAAACCACCTGCTCTTACACATCATCAATTCGTGATATGAGAACCATTTTTGCTGAAGTCCCTATTTCCTCACATATGGTGCTGGAGGTGCTGGTTGATGGTGGATGACCGACTCTGGGTTGTCTAGGATTATCTCGATCGGTGTTCCATTTTCTTGCATCTCATAGTTGTCTTCTTGATTAGGATCCCAACTTGTGCACCAAGTATCTGTAGGGCTAGTACATCTTGTAGGTAAGTTTGAACATGGAGCCAGTAGGTTAAGGTCCCAATTTTCCTCAACAGGAAGAATCATTTGCTTGAACCTCCCAACCTCTGTCTCCATAGTTTCCACTCTAGCACAAAGCTTGCTCACACTTGACACCACCGGTTTGAGGGCTGACTTGATGGCAAATTCAATCAAAGCTGGGATTTCTCTGGCTAATTTATGCAACCATTCCTCATTTTTGTTGCTAATTTAAGCAAGCTTGAGTAAATTACCTGGAGGGTTGGTTCTTGATACTTCATGGACGGTGCTCGATGCTCCTTGAGATGCGGGTGAATTTCTTACTTGATCATGCACTATGTTTTTACCCCGAGTACTAAGTGTGGTGGCCTCAGAAATCTGTTCAAGTTGCCTCTTATTGATGTGCGGAGCATCTTTATCCCTCTTTGTGTCTAGACAAACCATACCTGTAGCTTGGCTAGCCTTGTCGAATCCTCGAAACAAGGGGCAACCAGCTTGAATGCATAGAAGGGTGATGAGCATAGGGAATGACATGGATATGGCATCATGTCGTGCTTTTCTCTTGAGATGTTCAACTATGATCTCGCCCTCGTTCACACTGAGGCCTCTTATGATGTATGTAAGGAGAATGTCCATCTCAATGGACACTTTAGTGGTGTGTCTAGTCGGGATGAATCTGGTGCTCACAAAGTTGAGCTACATGCGTGATTTGAATTTGAGATCCAAGCGATAAATCTGTCCCCTTGAGGTGGACCAAAGGGGTTCTCCTTCCGCAATCACACTCGCAACCCATTTGTATTCCTCATCCTTTTTTTCCACACGTTCCATGTACCTTGATTTAGGGATTGGTTTGTCATCCCATATGACAAAATGAATGGCTTCCGTGGTGATATTCATTTCTTTAACCTGTACCAAAACTTAGCTGAGGCATGGTGATCTGCTTAGGGGACCTTTAGGATTAAGCATGTCAAAGCTGGCCCTGTATGAATCATAGAATTCCTGTAACAACTCAGGAAAGTAGAGGCCTGGTTTTTTTGCAAAATACTCCCAAGCCCTTATACGAAATTGCTTTGGCATGTTTGGGAACTCTTCTTTGAAATCATCTATATTGATTCCCTTTTCCTTCAAGAATGGGCACTTCTGGAACTCAAGATAATAGGCTTGCATTCCCTTAAGCCCAAAGCAAACACTTGACTCATAATGTCCTGCCTCATATGTGCAAACTCCTAGAGTCAAAGTGGGCTCTAGGGCGCATCTCTTCTGATTGTTCCTGTTGGAAGACATAGTCCTGCGACTCAGTGTTAGGAGCATACAATAGAAATATATTCTACTAAAAGAAATTTGGGGGTCAGTGATGTGAAAAGTCAGAGGAGGGAGTTGTTGGCTCATGGGATTCACCTGCGAGCCTCACTAGCACAAGTGCGCATCGTGGATGCCATCACATGAGCTGACAGATTCTTCTAGTGATTTTCTCTTTGAAGTGCAAATTACGTGCGAACCGCACCAGCTGAAGTGTGTGTCACACCGAACATTGCTTCTCAAGACAATGTGCTGCACTTTCTTTTCAACTTGGGGCGACGCCTTGGGGCGACGCCTTGGGCCACCCGCATATCAAGATCTATTGATCGTATGCAAAATGCACAAAGACACAATTGGATTTTTTGGTTCCTTGTGTTCTTGTGAGTTATGCATATGGTCCATAGAGCAAGATGTGCTTCAGTACTTAGCACCACGCGCAACCAATTAATAATAATAGGGAGGGCTAAGGGGATTCATGACCATAACTTCCGGGTACTCAGACTTTCGCGGATTTCCATTAACATTTAACCAACATGAAAGGACACAATGACTTCCCTTAAGATGGAAGTTACCCCGTCTATCATCGGGAACATCAAGCCCTCCTTGCAACAATGGGCACATATATCATATCAATAATTAACCCCCTTCCCGCACAAGATCATATAACCCAACTAGATTTTCAATAAGAATCATGGGCCTACAATCGGGAACATTCAACCTCAATTATCAATTATCAATCAAAACCTCATGACTAATGACGACTTGCCCTTAAGAACGACATCACCCAATCTATCATCGGGCCAAATCAAGCACTAGTCACAAGTGGATTACTCAGACTTTACCCCATCACATATATTAAGGCTAAACATTACTACCAATCAACATGCATGGTTAAGATTTACCATCTACCAAGTTGACATTAAAAGATTTCACCATTACAACCCATAATTGGGGACCCAAAATTTTTGGGTCTCACCCATCATCAACATGGCCAATCTACTAAGCATGTTTCACAATATGAGTTCCCAACAATCATAAAAATAACTATTTAACATTAGGAAACTTACCACAGGTGAAGATTGTGAAGGGAAGAATGAAGATTGAAGCTTTTTGGATTCAAAAAATGGTGACCCACAAAACCTCCTGGAGAATGATGGCGGCGATGTGGAGAAGTGGTGAAGATGGTGGGTTGAGAGGAGGAGAAGGATTTATGGGAGTTTAAAGGTTTTGGAGAGAATTATGGTGGAGGATTGTAAGTGTTGTGGAGAAAAATGGTGGACATAGAAGAGAGAGATGCGGATTTAAAAGAGAAAGAAAAAGAAAAGTCGGTTAGGTCATCTCCGAGTTGGGTCGGTCAATGGGTTAGGTCAATTAAAAATTCAAATTTACCTCATGTGCACTGCGACATGATATTCACACCTGGTAAGGTGCGGACCGCATGGCATATCACACATGCCCTTTTCTTCTCCCCTGGGTTTTCCCAGGCATCTGTTTCCTTGTGCGATGGAGGTACGACACACACTTGGGCTTGTGCTACTCACAAAGCCCAACCCATGTCACCTCTATTTTTCATTTTTCCTCCAGGCCTTCTATTTTGGTGTGCGATTGGCTATGCGACACGCATAATTACTCGTGCAGTCCGTACAGTCCTCCGCAAAATAAGGTTCAGCCATACTTAGTGCTCAATTTCATTTTCCACTTCATGAATCCCCTAAAAACACAAAAACAACAAAAGTGAGGAAAGTGAAAGAAAATACACTTGGGTTGCCTCCCAAGAAGCCCTTGATTTTACGTCGCGACTCGAAGATGGTACCTCAATCCTTAACCGTTGTCGGAAGGCATGCTAATCCGGTTAGCAGGGTACCATTCTAACAAGGGAAATTTCTCCATTGATGCTTTAGAGATGCCATCAAACTGTTCATCTTGCAATAAATCAACTGTGGACGCCTTGCACACTTCACACTCTCCAAGGGTATCATCCCCTTTTTCCTCAAATTCTATCACATATATGACTCTCAAATTGTCTGGGGGCTTAGTCGGTTGGCAAATATTGAATGTCACTACCTCATCCCACACTTGGAATTTGAGTTCTCAGAGTTTGACATCAACAAGGACCCGCCCAGTGGCTAGCAACGGTCGTCCCAAGATAATAGGCACCTCTACATCTACCTCACAGTCCAAGATGACAAAAGCCGCAGGAAGAATTAGTTTGTCCACTTTCACCTGAACATCTAACAAGAATTCCACATGGCGCTTAATCGGACCCGCCCGGTGGCTAGCAACGGTCGTCCCAAGATAATAGGCACCTCTACATCTACCTCACAGTCCAAGATGACAAAAACCGCAGGAAGAATTAGTTTGTCCACTTTCACCAGAACATCTAACAAGAATTCCACATGGCGCTTAATCGACCTATCAGCCATCAGTAGCTGCATAGAAGTGTGTTTGGGAGTGCTCAATCCTAACTTCTGAAAAAATCACAAGGGGCATCAAGTTGATTCTTGCCCCCAAGTCGCACAAAGCCCATCAGAACACAAACAAACCAATTGTACATGGTATGGTGAACGCACCCAGATTGTCCCTCTTCATGGACACATTGCTAGTCATCACCGCACTACAACTATGTGAAATCTCAACCATGCCCACTTCAACCACCATTTTCTTTTTAAGTCACTCTTTCATAAACTTGGAGTACCCTGGCATCTGTATTAGAGCTTCGACCAAAGGAAAGTTTAAATACAGCTTGCTGAACATGTCAACAAACTTTCTATATTTTTGCTCTTCCTTCTTCTTATTTAGCCGATGAGGATACATAGGGGGTCCTTTGGGTTTTGTGGTTGGAATGCTATGTACAAGAGGAGAGTCCACCTTGTCATAAATGATTTCTTGGGGGGGTTGACCTCTTCCTTATCTTTGTCAATCCCAACATTTCTCGGCTCACTCGATGCTTCAGGCTCTTTCCTTACCTCCGGGGTGTCAATTACATTCTCATGATCCACCTTGTAATCTCTTAGTTTCTTGTATGTTTCAATCGTTAGATCTTTTGGTGGTGCGACCGGTTCCATAACGGGTTCCCTTATATCACCGGTTGCTCGACCACTCCTAGTAAAAATGGCCATGATGTGCCCGTCGGATTTAGGATTTGGAGTGGTGTCACTAAGAAGTGGCATCCTTACCCTCGGAGTCATTTGAAAAGTAAGATGATCTATTTGGGCCTCAATTGCGTGATAGAGGTTGAATAAGAACTCACGGTTCTGTGAAGTGTGAAGACTTTGTTCTTGAGCTCATGTACCCCGCGTGTGTTGTATCCACCTTTTTCAGCACCAAGGACAACATGTCCTCTAACTTTGAATGCTCGAGATTGCTCGTGGTTGGTTGGTAGAGGGAATTAGATTTGTTTGGGGTTGCATAAACACTTCAATTATTGTACCGCTCACTGTACCTATCCCGATCATCTCGCTTCCAACCTTGGTTCTCTTCCCTTGGGCGATAGTACCTGGGATGAGAACCCTCCGACACAAAACACAACTTCCCGTCAACAACCATCATAAGCTCCTCATCACTGGCTCTTATTTTTGGGGTGTCTACTACACTCTCCCCCTTTGTACTAATCACATGCTTTGCCAAGAGGTTGATTTGGGCCATTGTTTCAACTTGAATTCTACCTCTCTTTCGAATTTCATCAGCCAAGATAGAGGGAGTTACTTATGAGGTAGGTACATCTGCCTCCCGGGTATACCAGGCTTGATGAGTTTTCGTCATCCATTCTAAGAAAGTGAGGCAACAGGGTACGTCATATCCATGAAAATACCACCCTAAGGCTATTAGCCATTGTTATGTTAATAGAATTCAATGATCGGTAGAAGCTTTGAATCAAAATGTTGTCTGATAGCTCATGGTTCAGGAATAAAATAAGCTTATTCTTGAAGCGTAGCCAAGCCTCATGTAAGAGCTCATCCAAAAGTTGCTTGAAGTTGGTGATGTCACCTCTTAATTTCATCATTCGGGATGGAGGAAAGAATCTCGAGGTAAATGCCTCAACCAACTTGGCCCAAGATATGATGGATCCATCCGAAAATTCTTCCAACTATGTCGTGGTTTCCTTCGTTAAAGAGAAAGGGAATATGCGCAATCGGATGGACTCTTGGGAGATATTGTGGATGATGTATGATTGGCAAATCTCCACAAAGTTCTGGATATGCCGGTTGGCGTCCTCATGGGCAGCTCCACTAAATAGCCCCTTCATTTGAATCAAATGGAGCATGGTTCTTGTCAATTAGAAGACAACATTTCCCACCGTGGGGGGTAGGCAGATTGCACCTACACCTTTGTGCATCATAGGTTCAACAGCGTTGGCATTGTCAAAGCCGCCAATGCTCTCATTGTCCTAGACTTCTTCCATAGTCGGCCTGCTCAATCAACACTAAAAAACAACAAAAAGTAAAAGAAAACAAACACTCTCAAGTTGACTTCACAACAACAATCAAAAACTAGCCAATACTCAAGTCCCCGGCAATGACGCCAGTTTTGATAAACGCTCAAATTGTTCTCTCCAAGTAGGAGGTCACGACGATCGCGTAGTCAAAACAAAATTTATAACCCAACGGATGTCGGGGTCAAACCCAAGGGACCTAATTTAGCTCATTAGAGATTGTGCGAATCAATTTCAAAATGAGGGTAGTTGTTCAACAAAACCAAATCAATATAATGGGGGAATTGGGAAAGTTGTCACTACTAACTCAATTCAAGTAAAAGCTATAAAATCGAGATGGGTGTACCAAATAGGACTAGATGACTAGGGGTGCATTTTTGATAGGGCATTTTCTATAGGATAGGGTGATCACTAATTCACTCAAATTCTCACCTAGTGACACGGGTAGAGTTGGTCATAAGTGTGGAATGCTATCTCCCGGTCAACATCCACATATACAATGATTTTGATTAGAACATCATTCGGTGTGCTAAATAACCAACCAACATTTTCTTGGGGAGGTTGCCCTATTTCTAGCTCGGACCCCTAAATGAGAGATTCCGCAATTAGAGCTATGTCTAGCCTCCAATCTAAGTGGATTCCCAAGTACCCACTAGCAATTTCACATCTACAACTACAAAATTCTCTCTGGAGCAACTAAGTAGCCACGTAAGGTAAATTCATGTTTGCAACCACAAATTATTAGATTAAAACATGGTGAAATCACTAGACCCACATCAGATAAGCAATTATAAGAGTGATTTAGCAACACCCACACCCATTAGCTACACACCCATCATCAATACACCCCTAGACAAGAGAAATTAGCCACTCATAGATGGGGAAGAAAATATACCAGCTGGGTAAATCAAATTCCCATCCATTGTAGTTGATTCTGAAGTTCTAGAATCAAATTAGTACACAATTTGTTAACCAAAAGATTGGATTGAAAACCCTCTCTCAATGGAGATGGAGAAAAGTGTTTACAAGCCAAAAATATCTCCAAGTTCTTTACCAAAAATCTCTACTCTGAATTGTATATACAAAATAAGCCTAAAATTGCCTTTTATATGTTCCCAAAATTGTCACAAAAATTTAGGACAAAATTTCCCTCTGGGTGGTATGCGATGCAGCGTGCGGTTTGCACGTCGCAGTGTGCGCGTCGCACACCTGCTTCAGGTTAACCAATGACTTCAGCCGCTTAAGTGGTCTTAGTGCGAAGGGTGATGTGTTTCGCACCATGAGATGTGTGCATCCCATGATGACCACACTCCTTAGAAAAATCTTCAGTCATCTTTGGAGCTTCATGCAGAGGAGGTGCAAACCGCACCTCGGCTTGTGCGTGTCGCAAAGCCACCACATCTCTTGGCATATTCTCCAGCTTTCCTCAACTCTTCACACCAAGCTTCTTTTTGGCTCTTTTTGGATTCATATCCTTGTTTCTCCTCTTCTTTCCAAAGTACCTGCATAGACATCAATAAAGGCCATAAGAACCTCTAAATCAATTCAAAACGTAGCAATAATTCATGGATATATGCTCAATAAGTTGGTAGATTACCGACTTATCAATAAACTAATTCTTGTAGCCCAGAATGGTTAGTAATGGGCTACTACCTAACCAATACCCATAAAAAGTAGAAATAAGCGGAAGCAGAATATAAAGATAAGGACAAAGTGGAAGCAACAACCTGAATATATACATAATAAAACTACACCAACCCCAAGACTTGTTATCGACAGTACATAAGCTTCTAAATAGAATACAAGTGCTAGAAGTAACAAAATAATAACTACAACTGTCTCCGAATATACCAAGAGCAACATTACAATAGATGAGATATGGTCAAGTTCCGATCGTCAGGCGCTCACCCTAGTCTCAAATATCCAAAAGTTGCACAAGTCTCCAATGCGATCTATGGCGAAAGCTCAACTAATATCTGCACCAGAAAGATGTAGAAGTGTAGTATGAACACCAATTTCTAAGCAACGGGAACCTATTAGGCATCATCGGCCAACTGAGTGCATATAAGGTATAAAGACAGTAAAATAGCAGATAGCAAGCAAACAGTCACCGAAACAATAGAGAAAGCATAAGGAACTAGCACGGAGAATAGTCAACTGAGAGTTATAAGTATACAATGCTAGCACAAAAGATATACAATCATAGAAACACTGGTGAAAGAAAGAAGAACACAACTGGAATCCTTACAACAATAGTATAAGAAGGAAAGAGTTTATAAACATGGAGGTATACCAGTAACCTCAAATAAAAGGTGAAGAAGGAAAGTAGTTTAATATACTCAAGATAGGATCAACATACATAAGGAAATCATATTATAAATTCAACTTCAAGAAGCAACGACGGAGATCAACCTTACAAGTACAAACCTTAGATGGAATAACATCCAAAAGAACCAAGAGTTACCACTCAAAATCATGATAAAGAATAGAATCAGGAACCCACAATCTTCTTAGAAGACCACTCAATAGTGCCTCAATAATATAGGACTCACTAGTCCCTCAATAATATAAGACTCACTAGTCCCTCAATACTCAAAGTCTAATAATCGGAGCCTCAACAGGCTAACAATCACTAATCCACCAAGAACCAAACGCCAAGACAAGCTCTATATAAAGACAGGAGTAATATAATCTACCTATAGTCCCAACGGCTTCCCATACAACTGAGAAGCGCAATCAAGTGAAACAAACCCTCCGACCGCCTATACAACCAGAGCATACACTGAACACACATCAAGCAAGGGTGGAATCTGAGTGAAATTTGCATGATGATGTGATATGATGAATCTGTAACCAAGTGTGATCGCAGTGTTGTATGTTACCCCTTTCGGTGCCCCAAAGGTCAAATAAAGGCTGGATCCATGGAAGGACATCTCCTGAGTACCTCTCCTGCATCGTATATCCCCTCCCTTTGGTCACCATCGGTCTGTAGCACTTGGTTCAAAATGGTAGGGTCCATGGAGGTCTACTCATAGACCATATACTAACACGAAACTCAATATATCTCAATAGTCGGGATCTCATAGCATGTGCCCGGACTCTATCCAAGTCTAAATTAGTAGTCATGTATCAATAACCCTCATCAACGGTGCCCGGAGTGTATCCGATCCTAAAATAGTAGTCAAATCTCAATAACCCTTATAAAGGGTGCCTGGAGTATTTTTGGGTCTAAATCAGTAATCAAGTCTCAAAATCTCTAAACAGGGCACCCAACTCTTATCCAGGTCTTAATCCATAGGAAAATAATGTCTAGCGCTATGGTCCAGCCGAGCCTAGTATCAGGATGAAAATCAGTAATCAAATCATCGTAGTATCTACTCTACTCTGAGAGGTTTCATAAAAGCCAATTTCAAAACTCTTTCAAAGTCATATTACTGAAAATGAGCCCTCGAGGCCATGCAAGGTTTAGAAAATCATTTATAGTAGGCCCAAAGCCAAATCAATAGTAAAACATGCAGGGAAAACCTTTTTCATGTATGATATGCTCACAAACAATAGAGTAGCCCAAAATGGCTCACAAATATTCTTATTGGCCCAGCACAGGCTCAACAGATCTACAACATTCATAACCAGCCTAGAAGGATATCTCTATGTCTTAGACTCAGGACATTCTCAAATAACCCACCATCTATGTTCCAGAGTCAATACAAGGCCACATAGGACCACAAGGGTATTATATACAATACTACACAAATACTACAACCAATGTATGAAATAAATTGACAGAAAAAGAGGAGCAAGGTATGGGGTACTAACCTATAACAACCCACCCAAGGATGCTAATTAATGCAGTTATACTATATATACGTAGAGTCTAGGTAGGGAAAGCCATAACCTACCTGTCATCCAATGACTAGCTACGGGAATAATGTCGTCCAGGATAAAACTGCTCCAGGAAGCTCCAAATCACAACAGTACTATCAACACAATAATCTACTCATCAATACAAGACTAACGATACCTATAATGCCATAAACATAACTAGGTTAAAATCCGGGTCACAAATGGGCCCGTGGGCCCCATAACACGAAACCAGAAACAAGAAATACCAAAGTATTCCTTACCATCCTGGGAGAACATGCTCAAATATTGAGCAGAAACTGACAAAAAATGAGGCTCAAAACAACCCACCATTCAAGAATTTAGAAGAGGAATTCAATAGAGAAATCAGGATTTAAACGAGTTACTTACCCACTTTAAAAGCCAAAAAAAATGAGCAAGGATCAACCAATATTAATCTCCAATCATAAGGGATGAACAATGGTGGAAAATGAAAGTTTTGGGAGTTTTTGAGGTGGAGAATTCGAAGTTGGAAAGTGAATTATGAATAAGAACAATGCTGATAACAACTTAGAAAAGATGGCCTGTTAGGCGCAGGTGCGCCCAAAATGGCGCAGGGGCACCGGCGCAAAGGCATTGTCAATAGCACAGGGGCACTAGCCTGGCTGAGGCAGCTGGCACGCAGGAGCACGCGCGCAGGTGCAGCCCAGGCGGCCCCCTGGCGCTACACCAGGAACCAACAATTCCTTTTTGAGATTTTTAACACTTTGGGTCCCCATGAACACATCCGGGGTCCCGTGAACAAAAATTAGCTAAGCTATTCAACTGGAAATGACATTCCGGATACAATGAAATCAACAAAAATCCCATCGGAGGTCAATTTATGGAAAAGTGGGCTCCACGCCCAAAATCAACCTTTAGCCAACTATTTCCAAAATGGAACCCAATGGCCGAAATCAAGCTCGGAAGCCTCGGGACCCAAACCAATGGTCCCTCTAGCCTAAACTCGACGTTCCGGAGCTAAAGCGCTGAAGGAATTTGCATTCCAGGCTGTCTTCTCCAAATGTTGACCAAAGTCAACCAAGCAAGCCCAACTAGCCTGAAAACACAGAATGAGAGAGATTCAAAGCTGAAAAGCTCCGGGATCCCAACAAAACTCCATGATCCAGAGCTAACAGAACTGTCGAAATTCAATTTTGAGCACGTTCACCAAGAATATTGATTGAATTTAACAATTTCAAAAGCTTAAAGCTCTAAAATAAGGAATGGCTAAAAGACCAAACAAACGACCTAGGCACTAAACTTCCGGTCCCAGCAAGCCATGAATGACTTGCGGCCACTACAGGCAAGCTCTAACTGTACAAGAAAGGCAAACACGCGTAAATGACTAGAAGGGTCATTACATCATCCACTACTGAAAAGACTTTTGTCCCCAAAAGTCAGGAAAGAAGGAAAGACTAGAGATTAAAATAACAGCGGATACAAAGCCCGTACTACTCTCTCTGACAACCTGCGTAGCCTCCACGACCAAACGACACCCACCAGAACAGAACCAATAAAAGCAACCAAGCCTAACACTCCTTACTAGCAAAGCTAGACTTCAAATTTAAACTCCAAAACTCCAAAACTCAAAAACTACAAAACTCCAAAACTCTAAAACTCCAAAACTCCAAGAATCTGCCAACCCAAGCTGAACCTCGAGAATCACAACCAAAAATCACCAACACAACACCTAAACCAGAGAACCAAGGAGATCAACACACATAACTTGAATCCTCAAAATGACCACTAGGATTAGCAAAAAAGGCCATCACCCCAAAATTCTAACTCATGAACCCGCTGATCTGCAAAACCCTTTTATTCTGAACTGCATCCTTTTACACAACGAACAGGAAGCTTCATGTAAGCTAAAAACTAAAACCACCCTCGAAGCATCAACTGACACACCAAAGATCCATAGTTCCCACTTATACTTTACTATGAATGAAGCCATCCTTTTCACTCAAACTCTTTCCAAGCCTATCTATAGCCTACTATCCTTTGACATCTAAAACTCTAACCCAAAGCACATACTTGAAAACTGTAGTAATTTTACTCTAATTGACCACCAACCAATGGAAGAATATCTCTGCTAACATCAAACTCGATAATTGAACCCAACTGAACCACCCATCTAAACCCGAGTAAAGTTTGCACACCCAAGTTAGGAAAGGCATGTATGAATACCCTAAGTTGACAGAGAAACATTCAAATTGTAGAACAAACCCAACTGCAGCACCATGACGAGTCTGAGTCATCTGGAAGCGAATTAACCAGGGCAACCTGCCCAACAGACCCAAACCAAAACCAAGCCTCTGCAAGGAGTGTGGTAAGCCTACCACAAAGCCCGTAATCATCAACTAAGCTCCCAACTGTAAGAAAAATTGCTGCTACTTTGAACACTCGAATGCCATTCGGATTTGAAATTGCTTTACAATTCTCAACTCAGTAAGGAGTTTACCATACCACAAATATCAAGTCAGTACACCCCGAAGACTAGGGAAAAGGTGCCTGAGGTTCAAAGTTTCCATCTAGCCATAGAAATCCTTGCATAAACTTTCAACTCATCCCTTTGGCTCAAATCAACCCCTCTACTATATTAGCACATAAACAAACCATCTCGAAGCACACAACATACCAAACTTCTAGCCCATACTGCTCGAGTCTAACTAACACTGGAACCCCATACAAAATACAACCCTTAAAGACCTAACTAAACAAGCATTTCAAACTCTCGGTAATGAAGATGAGATCAATTTTAAAGTACCATTAGAACTTATAATAAGCTCGCTAGTCTTACCCTGCACAACCTGATCAAATAAAGCATACACCACTACTGGATCTCATACTTACATCGCTTAGTCTGTACAACCAGGGTAGAAGGAACCTCGTACTAATTAGAACACCACTGATATATGGAATGTCCAGCCTAACTCAAGGGTTAGCCAAAGAATAGGTGTCCAAGGCCAACTGTCACTCTATAACTAAAATTGGGTAATCTAAGTTGTCTGAACTCCATGACTTCCAACCAAAGAAGCTGCAACCAAAAGAACCAACCACGAACCATCTAGTGTAGTTTGCTAGCCCACAATTCTGAAACCCAACCTTGAAATTGCCAACCAGAGCCTCTGTCAAACCTATATGTTGCTAATGAATCTTTAGGAACCGAAGTCAACTAGGACTTGAATAACAAGTCATCCCATCCATAGATGCTACTGAACCCCAACCTGATTGAAGGAAAAGCCACAACAATCTGTAAATGACCAAATCAAATCAACAACACACAACCCAAAGCAACCCTTCATCGTTACCTTAGTCAACTACTAAAACACAAAAGCATGAATAATGAGTCATCTCCCTTCTTTTTGAAAAAAACAAAACCTTTCCCTCGCCTATACTAAACCTTACAAATTATTTCTCAAATAAGATCCTAGAGCCATTCCCTTAGCTCCCATACTTACATTGTCAAAATATAACAAGGCAGGAGAAGAATGGGTCGGATGCCTAACTCACCCAAAATGTTATGAATACAACTCAACCATGAGGCTATGGTCAACACTTAGTCAAAAATGTTAAAGCCAAAACCCAATCACGATGCCAAAATCAAAAGATCATCCAGAGAACTACGGTCGAAATTCATTCCAATTGGAACTGGGGAACAATAAGAAAACCCAACCGGACAACAAACTGAAGGATACTATGGGAATAACCCACATACCTGCCAACCTCCTAAACCAACCAAACTAAGAGGGAGGGAGTCGACTCTAAACACCCAAAGAAAACCAAACCTTGCTCACTAGCATAACCAATACCTCTCACTCAAAATGAGAGATCAAACCCTGATATAACCACCAGTACCACCAAACTAACACAATAACTTCTAGCAAATGCTAGACAACCACCTAGGAAACAACCATCTAGGAACGCTCAACACGAAAGACTTAACAGAAGTCCAGAGCCACAATAAAACAAGAAACAAACCCAACCAGAAAAAAGACTAACAAGAACTACCCACGAGCTACAACTCCGGGTAAACACCTGTCAAAGATAACTCACCTCCCATCCATTACTGAGGAATAAACTACCAAGAAAATAATGCATAAATACTACAACTCAGGTAGTCAAACAACTAAAAAAGTAGAAGGTAGGCATATAAGCAAATAAATGATAGAAGGGGAGGAATCGCACTGCGAACAATACTATCATAATTTGAAGGTAACATGAGCCTTACCTGGAGCAACTATATCAGGAACCTCAACCTCAGGACCACCAAGAGGGGAATCAGACTGATGGGGTCTAACCCTGGTCAGATTAGTCAAAGTTGAAGGCTTTGTCATCCCTCGATGGGGGCAGTCTCTAGTATAATGTCCTATCACCCATAACAATAGCAACCCAAAGAATCCCTACTCCGATGCACGGTGCATGTTGACTCTGGAGGGATACCTGAATCACCTGGCTAAAAGCCACCTCTAACTATTTGGGTACCATCCTTACAACCCTGTATTCCACCTCTAGCCGGTGGCACTGAAGTCCTGGGAGATTACACCTACTGACTGAAAGTTGGCATCGTGGATAACCCCTAGCATAGTGCCCATGCACACTGTACTGAAAGCAAATCCCAATGGATATATACGAGCAAGGATGTCTCACTGAACCTGACTATGCACCATATCCTACACAACCTGAAAGAGAACCTCGAAAAACCTAACCCGTAACAAATCTACTCTGCTCGACATGCCTTATACCATCACCCTCTGAAACCTGTGGAGTAACTGAAATTGGCTTGGTACATAAGAAGCAATGGAACCTATCCCTTGTAGAGAACCCCCTACCTTAAGCTTGAGAACCTCGGGAACTATCCTAGTGACAATGTTTCTTAGCACCACCTCCATAGGCCTCACGACATAAACCCTCGATAGCCTAAATATGATCCACTACCTGAAGTAAGGTCATCCCAACTTTAATCAAATGCTCGATCGCCAGACGGATTAGTGAAATCAAACCTCCGACAAAGCTTTGAACCTTATCAAACTCTGAAGGCACAGTCCTAGAAGTACGCCTAACCATCTCATAAAATCTCGCCTCATAGTTCAACACTGATATACAACCCTGCTGGAGAACTGGAAGCTCAACCCTAGCTGAAGCACTTCTCATAGAACTGGGTATTGAAATACCCACTGGAGGACTCAGATTCCTAGCCATGGTGTCCTAAAGAACTGGAGTAGCTATGAATCCAATCAGAGGCTGGGCTGACCCCACAACCCCTGTATGGTGTGATAAACTCTCACTCAAAAGTCCTGGCACTGACGAAAGCATTGAAGTAACAGGCACAAAAGCCTCGACACCAACCGCTATCGAACTCACCTTAGGCATCAGAGAAAGAATGGAACAACAAAGTTTAGAAGTCAATAGAGCCAGGAATACACGATAAGCAGCCAAGAAGAAGAAACTTTTCCTAACAATGCCTTGTAGCCTCCCGTAGATGTGATACAAACGTCATTGTACCAATATGCGAGACTCTACATAGACACTGTCATCTATACCATGACACCGGTGAACCTAGATCTATGATACCAAGCTCTAATGACCCGATTTCTCAGGTCATGATGGCACCTACAAACCCCAGTAGGTGAACTAATTCTCATAACTTAGAACAATTAGCAATGGGCTATAACCTAACCAATACGCACAAACTCGATCTACCACTAAAGAATCACCTACCAAAGTAGAAACACATATAAGTACAGTAAGATACCCATACATAATATCAATATCTAAAGCAAAATACACAAACACATATTAATAAGTAGAACCAGGGTTAAATAATACTGAAGAAGGCCTATGGAAAACTAGGATGTACCTGTAATAATAATATCAGAGGCCTCTACCTCAGGTCTACTTGAAAATGCATAATACTGACCATGTTCACCCCTAGATTGAGCAACTCTACGACTACTTCCATGAGTCTCTTGGTCTCCACCCCTAACACCCTGAGAACCAACTATACCTTTATGCACACCTCCTCTAGCAGGTGGTGCTAGCACGTGATTAGTCTATATCTAAGAACCCTGTTGCACCCTCCTTGATCTGTGCCTAGGGCACCATCTAGCAATGTGTCCCAACTCTTCATAATCAAAACATCCACTACCTAAAGTAGACTGATAGAAAGGTCCAGATAAACTAGAACACCCATCTTGACCAGAAAATCCAAGATGAGAATCTCTAGACATTTGACCCAAACTCTAACAACTCGGAGTACCCGACTGAGAATAACCATCATTAGAAATTTGCAATGATGCTTGAACTGGTCTACTATAATAATAACACTTAATCCTACATGAGAAGTCTCTACCTTGATATGATGAACCATTAAAACTATCATGACTATGAACTCTCTTACCATCACCTCCATAGGCATCATGAGGAATACCCTTGATACTTCAACCATGATCTACTATCTGCTGGAAATTACTGATAAGTCGGTATATTACCTATTTATTTAGCCTTTAAGCTTATGTTTTTGCTAGTTTAAAATGGAAAAATAGTGCAATTGACATGAATTACTTCTATTTTGTAGGTCTTTGTGTTTTAGAAATGTTCGAGATGGATTCGGTTAAGAACAAGTCAAAAGAAAGCCATTCAGAGAAGCAAGTAGCTGGCAGCAGCACATGCCTTCAAGAATGCGGGGTCCCAACTGCAAATGCAAAGGCCAACTGAGTCAAAGCTCCGTGAATGCAATCCATTGACCGCGTACGCGAAGGTCAACCAGACAAAGAAAATTCGCGTACACAGCTGACCTTCCGCGTAGGCAAAGAAGGAAAGCAGAGCAGCTGGGCAGTTTTGGAATTTCACATCCAAAGAAACCCTAATTCGCATAAAAACACTTCCAAGCTATCTTGAAACAGATCTTTGGCTATTTTCACAACTTTTGAGCAAGCTTGGGAGAAAGGTTCATCAACCAACACTATAGGAGTGAAGATTTGGATACTTTGTATTGTAAATTCTTTAGATTCCACTCTTCAACTCTTGTTCTTAATTTCTATTTATTTGGTATGTTTGTTGACTTGAGATTTTGGGTTTGTATTAGAGATAATACTTTATGGGTTTTTGATTCAGAAACTAGATTTGTTCTTGTTTGATTATTTGGGTCTATTAAATCTTCTATGCTGGAATTTATGGTCAATGGTTGCAAACATTGACTTAGCTTACTGATTTGGGTTTTTGCGAGAGAGAGAAATTCTCGAATTTCAACAGTGGGAACTTAGGAATCCATCTAGATTGGAGGCTAGATATAGCTCCAATCATGAAATCTCCCATTTAAGTGTCCGATCTAGAGATAGGACGACCTCCCCAAGTTAATTGGTTGCTTGTTTATCGCACCGAATGATGTTCTAACTGAAATCATTCAGAAATATTGATGTTGATCGAGAGATAGCACTCCACACCTATGACCAAGAATACCTAGGTGTCAACCGAGTGCAAGTCTTATGAATTCCCTATCCCAATTCTCCCTTGTTATCCTTTCTTGGTGAAAACAAGGTAAAAGCCATTGATCAGTCTATCTTTTATTTGTTTTTCTTTATCTTTTAGTTGTAGTTAAATCCCCTATTTAGATATCTTTTTTCCCTTTTTGGCTATTCGAACTTCAATAAGTTTCTTTTATTCTTTATTAGCTCGATCGCGACTACATTGTTCCCTTTGGTTCGACCCCAACACCCATTGGGAATTATAAATTTTGTTTTGACTATGCGATCGTCATGACCTCCTTAATTAGAGAGAACTATTTGAATTATCAAAAATAGCGTCATTGCCGGGGAACAATTTGGCATATTGAGTTAGTTTAGAGTTTGAGTTTACTTACTCTAGTTCAATTTTGTGAATATTTGTTTTTGTTTTGTTTATTTTCATTGTGTTGAATGATGCCATGGCTTCTTATAGTGAGGAATTTAGGAATGAGGCAAACTTGAAGGTGGAGACGCCCAAATCCCACTTCAAACTTTGTTTGACCTTAAGTTTGATTCGATGGATGAGAGTCAAAGTAATCAAGCTTTTGGAAGACCTTGGAAGGAGGGTGGACGAAGGTCTATCCAATTTTGAGTTTGTCGTGGAATGAAGACAAAGCGTGTTTCCTCACTTGAAGGCCAAAAAGTGTGGATTGCGAAATCAATAGAATGACCTTCTCATGCTATAACCTTCACACAGGGAGTGCCACCTGAAATTTGATTCATGTTTGGGTCGAAGGTTAAAATCTTCCAAGTGGAAATCTTGAGGGTGAGGTAGTCGGCATCGCACCGCGATGTTAAATTCTGCACTTGATAGGAGGCAACCCATCATTTTTATGCTTTATTTCACTTTTTGTTTCTTTTTGGTGTATTTTAGGTGCCCAAGGCAATGAGAAGAGGAACAAAGTGTTGAGAATTACCAAAGATACCTCTGAAAAATGTGCTTTTTCCACCTGTAAGAGTGCATGTCGCACATGCCATCGCACAAGCAACCAGTGACCTGATCAAAAACATTGGCATGTGTGAACATGGTGCATTACGCACCTCACAAAGTGCCTATCGCACATCGCGGGTAGTAGGCTGAACAAAAAGTGAAAATTTGGTCAGCTAAGTCTTCTTCGCAAACGCGAAAGACTGGCCGCAAATACGAGGACCAGCCTTGCTACAGGCCTTCGCGGATATGGTCGACCAGCTTCCAGGAAATTTCTAGGTATTTTAAAACATTTCAAAAATTACAGGCCCCAAACGGTTCATTCTCAAAACAGAAATACTCCTCTCTCTTTTGGCACACAATAATCCCATCAAGTTCTTCCATCAATTGCTTCCCAAGAGCAATCCTTCAGGTATGTTCTCCACCCCCTTTGAATAGGTTAATGAATTCCTTTCTTCCTCAACTTGACATGGAGAAAATGGGTAATGGCAATTCTTAGTTGGTCTCCTCTTTCTTTAATTCAACTTCTAGTTATGTTTAAGTGTTAAATTGTTGGGTGAAATTGGTTGAGGCTATGTACTAAATCGTGGGACTAAAAAGTGGTGTTTTTATTGGTTCTAAAACCTTGGGAGATCAAGAAAAAACTGTTTGTCTCCCATGTGTTTGAGAAAATGCCTCAATGAGGCACTGATCTGGGCATCCCGATAGCGTTCACATTCGTGGACACCTGGCCGCATTCGCGAAGGTGAAATTTTTTGGAAAATAAATTCCTTCTTCGAAAACATAGCCACCTGGCTACAAACGCGAAGAAGGATTGCATGGCAGTGTCAAAATAGTGGCAACACACAGCCCACCTCAGAACTTCTTTTGGCTATTTCTTTGGCCTAAGTACTGCATAATACATTGTTTTAAGTGTCCCTAAGAACTTTTAACATAATGGTGTTTTTTTTAGGTACTTTGATCAAAAGGATAGCCTCCAACGGTAGTGATAATAAAGTTGAAAATGCTCCTGATGTGGAAATGGAGGAGAACTACGATCATGATAGGTTCCTATTGGAATCATGTGAATGTCGATATGATGAGCTATTGTCCAAAACCTCTGTTAGCGAGAAAGGAATCAATATTGACAAAGTTGAGAAAAAAATGCTAGAATTCTACAAGAGGTTGTTGGAGCGGTGTTGGATATGTTTTGCTCCTCCACATATCGTGGCTAACCACACAGTGGTCACTGAGTTCTATGCCAATTCTTCGATCACTTATATCAATGACGCGCTAGTCACTACCATTCACGGAGTCAAAGTGAGATTTAACCCTGAGATCATCAATGCACTATACATCCTCTTGGATGCTGACAGTGAGGTCTACATTGCAAAATCCAAAGCCTAAGGGCACTAGTGGTTGGTAGATAAGTTTAACGATGGGGTGACCCCAAATTGGTTAACTTCACAAAAAGGGGTTGATTCACATGAGTTTACTGCAGAAGCCAAGAATTGGATTTCGATTATCTGTGTGAGGATCATGCTATCTACTCATGACATAGATGTGACCCCTGATTGAGCATTGTTGGTGGCAGCCCTCATTGATTGCATATAAGTGAATGTTGGGGTCCATATTGTGGCTCAGATGGCTGAGGTTGCTAGTGAAAGGTCTAAAAGCCTTTTCTTTCCTTCATTAGTGACTTAGTTTTGCTATGATGCTGGGGTGTTGAAAAACCCTACTGATGTTGAGAAGAAGCCATCGACTATGATACACCCATTGTTGAAGAGGGTCCAAGAAGTAAAGCATAAAAAGAGAAAGATTGATGTAGCTTGTCCATCTTTCAAATAGTTTCCAGAGTCTTTCAATGAGTCTGTGGGTCCTTCTACTGTTGCATCTGGATCATCTCAGTCTGTGGGATCTCTACACTATGGGCCCTATATCATGCGCTATATCTCTAGATAGATTCAAGGAGTTGATGCACATGTTCAACAGTTGTTGGCCGAATTCTCTTCCGGTTCAGTTGGAGCTAACACACAAGTAGGTATTGAGTCCCTCCCATCCTTGGCCAAAGCGGCCAATGAGAAAAAATTGATTAATGGGTGTTTGAGTGCAATGAATGCACGCTTGAAGAACATGAGCCGCAGGCAAGGAGAAGTGGAAAAGCGGCAAAAGAAGTTGAGAGAGAACGAGAAGAAGAAGAGCAAGTTCTTAATCAAGATGATGGATAGATTAAAGTCCTTTTGCAGATCGGGAGGAGCTGAGGAGGATGATGATGATGAGGAGAGGAGAGACTTGAGTTTCCCTCTTCTTCCAGTTCAAATTGATACACTTCAGGGAGCCCCCTCAAACTTATTCCTTACTTTGATGCAGTGAGGGAACTACCCTATCTTAGTTGGGCGTGGCGTGTGATCCACGCTCTATATTTTTAGTTTAACATGCTTTACTTATGGATATTATTGTGCCCTCGCTTGGCTTGTTTTGTTGGATATTATTGTTCCCTTGCTGGGCTTGTTTTGTTGTTTGTCTATATATGTTTTGTGCCCTTGTCGGGTGTACCTTGTGGATTTGCACCCTCGTTGGGTTTTGATGTTGTGTGAAATAAGTTGATGGTTTAGTTTTATTTTGTAGTTGATATATGGTTGTTGTGGGCTAGGGGAAGTTTGAGTACCCGTTAGGCTAGATGGAACTTACTGGGGGATAATTATTCCACAAGTGATAATGTGCGAACCGCACAAGCTTCGCACAGGCCCAATTTTTGTCCTGTGCATTGCACGTGTGACACGCACTTCATTACATGTGAATCGCATGTATCCGAAAAATGTGATACTTGTTTCGATCCACCTTGTATAGCCATGCCATTTTAGATAGATGAATTGGCCCAATAATAGACTGAGTGACGACATTTTTAAGGGAAAATCATCATCTTTTGACATTTTGGTTTCAAATTGACTTGTTTGGTACCAATGAGTTAGTGTTGCATGCTAAGTGAAATAGGCATACCATTCTAAAAAAAATTGTGAAAAATGCATGGCGAAGAGTGATTTTGTGACAACTCTTTTAATCTTATTGTGACTGTTGACTCATTAGTGGTGATAATGTAGAATAGCTCATCTTTGTTCTTGTTTAGGAAGTTAAAAATTGATCCTTTTTGAATGATTTGCATGCCATGTGTGGTGAGGTCTAGTTGAATAATTCTTGTGAATGTGTGTCGTCGAGAACTTGCCCCGAATGTGATTCAAGGCGAAATTCTAGGTGTAACCGAGCTTGGAACATGACCTTAGGACCTTTTTGATAGCCACTTCACCCAAATGACTTCCCAATGACATCAAATCCTAGTGAACCCCTTTGAGCTTGTGACCATTCTTTAGCACCTTGTAAACACCTTGACCTTTTTGGAACCTCCATCTTGGCACCTATCCTCCGTAATTGCTTGAAAAGGAAATGTAGGCTAAATGCCTAATTTTAGGGGGAGAAATGAAAAACAACATAGGCAAATGCCTAAGTTTGGTGGTGCATGTGATCAAATGAGGAGAAGAAAAGAAATGCACTTCAAGTGCAAGGTAGCACCTTGATTCCAAATTGAAAATTGCTCCAAAAGATCAATCCAATGAGCAAAATGAAAAGCAAAACTAGGTGCTACCAAGTGAAGGTGATATAAGGAGTTGAATGATCATGAGTTAAGAAGGAGACTCTTGGGTTGTGTTAGGGAGAAATAAGGTGAAGATGAAATTGAAAATGTTAGCGATGTTAGAAATAAGAGCAAAGAGCATTAGGGAGGTGTAGTCATTTGAACCAAATGAGATCCTCACCTAACCCTAGCCAACATTGTAACCCGCAAGTCCTTTGTGATTCTGAGCTTGGCTACCCTATATTAGTGGCGATTTACATGAAGGGCAAGCCTATGGTTCAACGCGTATGCACTTGAAATTCCTTGAGAGAGTGAGAGTTTGTATTTATCCCTTGTGATTGAGTTTGTACATAGTGGGTTTTGGGACTTTCATTCTTGTGAGGGCATGCAAATTAGGATAGTTGGTGACATTGATAAACTCTGAAGATGAGTCAAATGAGCATGTTTTGGTAAACTAGTGGTTGGAGTCACATCTTGAGGGTTGGTTGTTGTCACTTGCTTGTTCTTATTTTGCCTTTGCATCATGAGTTTGTGTTTTGAATTATAGGAAATGCTTAGAGTAAGTTAGCATGTGATAGACTAATCATTAGTACCAACCGAACTCATGTTTGGTGCTTGAAATGGGTTTCCTTTGGCTTATAGTATTGTCACTTGCCCTTGTGTTGTGTGCCTCTTGAGTTAAAAGCATTAAGTTGCTTGAGGACAAGTAATAGTTCAAGTTTGGGGGTTTGATAAGTCGGTATTTTACCTACTTATTTAGCCTTTAAGCTTATGCTTTTGCTAGATTAAAGTGGAAAAATAGTGCAATTTACATGGATTACTTCTATTTTCCAAGTCTTTGTGTTTTAGAAGTGTTCGGGATAGATTCGGATGAAAACAAGTCAAAAGGAAGCCATTCAGAGAAGCAAGTAGCTGGCAGGAGCACATGCCTTCGCGAACGCAGGGTCCCAACCACGAACGTGAAGGCCAACCGAGTCAAAGCTCTGGGAATGCGATCTGTAAACTGTGTACGCGAAGGTCAACCAGACAAAGACACTTCACGTATGCGGCTGACATTCCGCATAGGCGAAGAAGGAAAGTGGAGGAGCTGGGCAGTTTTGGAATTTCACATCCGGAGAAACCCTAATTCCCATAAAAACACTTCCAAGCCATCTTGAAACAGATCTTTGGCTATTTTCACAACGTTTGAGCAAGCTTGGGAGCAAGGTTCATCAACCAACACCATAGGAGTGAAGATTTGTATGATTTGTATTGTAAAATATTTAGATTCCGCTCTTCAACTCTTGTTCTTAATTGCTATTTATTTGGTGTGTTTGTTGACTTGAGATTTTGGGTTTGTATTTGAGATAATACTTTGTGGGTTTTTTATTCAAAATCTAGATTTGTTCTTGTTTGATTATTTGTGTCTATTAAATCTTCTATGCTTGAATTTATTGTCAATGGTTGCAAACATTGACTTAGCTTACTGATTTGGGTTTTTGCTCGAGAGAAAAATTCTCGAATTCGAGAAGGTTCAATAGTGCAAACTTGGGAATCCATCTAGATTGGAGGCTAGAGATAGCACCAATCGCGGAATCTCCCATTTAAGGGTCTGAGCTAGAGATAGGACGACCTCTCCAAGTTAATTGGTTGCTTGTTTATCGCACCGAATGATGTTCTAACCGAAATCATTTTGAAATGTGGATGTTGATCGAGAGATAGCACTCCACACCTATGACGAAGAATACCTAAGTGTCAACTGGGTGCAAGTCTTGTGAATTAAATTCCCACTCCTAATTCTCTCTTGTTATCCTTGCTTGGTGAAAGCAAGGTGAAAGCCATTGATCAATCTATCTTTTATTTGTTTTTCTTTATCTTTTAGTTCTAGTTAAATCCCCTCTTTAGATATCTTTTTCCCTTTTTGTCTATTCGAACTTCAATAAGTTGCTTTTATTCTTTATTAGCTCGATCGCAATTACATTGTTCCCTTGGATTCGACCCCAACAACCATTGGGAATTATAAATTTTGTTTTGACTACGCGATCGCCGTGACCTTCTTAATTGGAGAGCACGATTAGAGCGCCATCAATTACCCCTAGTAGTCACTAACTATACTGTATCCAAATGAAGTGAAGTGGTCAATCTCTTAAAAAATTTCCCAATCTCTCCAGGTGGCTACAAAACCCTGTGGAACCTGAGCTGGCCCCACTCTTTCTGGCTGGTAAGCCACATCCTCAAACTCAATCTCTGGCTTGGGAGACACCCTGGCACATCCCCTAGCTGGTGTTGCACCTTGTGCTCTACCTATGCCTTGACCTCAACCCCTAGTTTAGGCCCTAGCAACTGGTACATATGCACCATCATCGGGTCAATTGATCTCATTCTCACCATTTATTAATAGAATAAAATGCAAGGGTCAGAAATAAAGGAATGAATAAGATGGATGATAAGTAGTAAAAAATAGAAATTTCCTATGAATATCTCATAGACTCCTAAAAATAGATACAAACATCATCGTACCGATACACAATACTCTACTAGACACTTTCTCTTGTACTAATGAGATTGGTGGACTTAACACTCTGATACCAACTTGTCATGACCCAAAATCTCAAGAGTTGTAATGGCATCAACCTCAACTTAACCATGCTAGGTAAGACAAATTAAAGAAATATTAATATTTGAAGTAAAAGCAATAAAGTGAAATCCATACACATAAGTAATAATAAAATCTCAAAACATCGTAAAATGTTACTAAACAAAGCTGTCCAAGAAATTAAGTAAGAAATAAATAAAAATAGATAGTCTCCGAGCACAAGAGCTCACTACAACTTCAAAGATATTAAAAAACATAAACTCTAGTTGTGGTGTCTACTCATACTAGGATCAACATCAAAAAAGATGTATAAAATTAGGAGTGAGTATAGTCTACTTGTACTCAGTAGTTATCATAGGTCGATTGATCTTAAGCAGATAGTATATCAAATGAAGAATACTAAAATAACCCTACACACAGAAAAGTCTCAATAGTTCATATAAATAAACAACACAATTCATCTTAATCACAACAATAATCAAAATAATAATGCAATACAAAAATATGGGATGAAATGCTATGACAAATGCCTACCATTATATACCCCCTCTATAGTGGTATGATATGAGGTAGGACCTATTGGGGACTAACGAGGTCCTTATAAAAAATAAGCTAGATCATTGCCTA
The DNA here is from genome assembly GCA_003996215.1 of Jaltomata sinuosa. Lineage (NCBI taxonomy): Eukaryota > Viridiplantae > Streptophyta > Magnoliopsida > Solanales > Solanaceae > Jaltomata > Jaltomata sinuosa. The sequence continues at coordinate 121,081 of QJPP01004461.1, forward strand.
CGATCTTGTTAGACAGATTTTTGCCCATAATATATATATATATATATATAATTATAAAATAAGTCAAATCTTTCCCCACAGTCTTGTTTAGCCAGATCTTTTCCAATGACAATATATGAGTAATAAAACAAGTAGTAAATCCTTTAAACATGTCATTTTCAAATAAATATTTCAGTTCATGACTTTCAGAGTGAGTATGAATGAGTATGCATGACAAAAAAAGTAAAAGTAAACCAAACACAATAGATATGCCCAAACATCTCAGAATCATAACAAAATTCATTGGACTGGACAATAAATTGGAATTATTTTCAGACTACATTTCTAGACAGGTTTTTCCCGATTGAACTCAGAGAAGCAAGGGATCAGGAGTACTCTCTCAAGTTTACTCAATTGTCAAAGTATGCTCTGGTAATGGTTGTTGACTCAATGGCCCGTATGGGCAAGTTCGTATCAGATGATGTGGTTAATGAGTGTAGGACTACTATGCTGGTGAAGGACATAGATAGCTCCAGGTTAATGATTCATGCCCAACATATTGTGGAGGGAAAGATCAAAATAAGGTCAGGCGACAGTAAGAGGGCTAGAACAGATGACTTTAGTTACACTCAACAGAGGTCCGAGGGTGGTAAGTTCCGCCAAAAATCTTCAGCTCTAGCCCTGTCTTCTGCTAGTGCCCCAGTGCCTAAGTTCAGATAGAACAGATGGGATAGGGCACCAGGTTCTAAGTCCCAAGCTAGTGTCACTGGGGGGGCGCACTCATCTAGTTTGAAAAAAGTATGGTAGGAACCACCAAGGTGAGTGTATGGCGGGCAGTGGAAATTGTTTTAGGTGTGGTAAGATAGGACACAAGATGAAGGATTGTCCAGTAGCTTTTCAGAAGGGTATGGATGATCGCCCACATAATCAGGCTAGTTCTACAGCAGCTCCAACTGCTTACCCAACTCAATAGGGTGCCTCATCTAGTGCAAGTGGCGGCCAGTGCCAGAACAGATTATATGCTCTTCAAACTTGATAGGACTAGAAGGATTCTCTTGATGTGGTCACGGGTACGTTACGAGTCTTTCATACAGATGTTTATGCACTTTAGATCCTGAAGCTACACTTTTCTTTATGACTCCCTATTTAGCAGTAGACTTTGGTATCACTCCAAAAACCCTCCCAGAACCTTTCTCAATCTCTACTCCAGTTGGTGATCCAGTTATAGCTAGATGGGTATATAGAAATTGCCCTATCACAGCTTCCTAGAAAGTAACCTCAGCCGATCTAATATAGTTAGAAATAACTAATTTTGATATCATTCTAGGAATAGATTGGTTACACTCCTGTTATGCCTTAGCCAATTGTAGAACCAGGATAGTTTGGTTCCAGTTTCCTAATGAACTAGTCCTAAAATGGAAGAGTAATACCTCAGCACCTGTAGGTCTATTCATCTCTTACCTTAAGGACAGAAAAATGATTTCCAAAGGGTATATCTATCATCTTGTTCAGGTTATGGATTCAAATTCTAACGCTCCAACTCTTGAATCACTCCCAGTGGTGAATGAATTCCCAAAGGTGTTTCCATAGATCTTCCTGAACTTCCTCCAAAAATGGAAATTGACTTCAGAATAGATCTCCTTCCAGACACCCACCCTATCTCAATTCCTCCTTATAGAATATATCTAGCTGAGCTTAAGGAATTAAAGAAAAAGCTTAAATACCTTCAAGATAATGGCTTCGTTAGACCCAACATCTTTCCATGGGGTACCCCAGTTCTTTTCATGTGTAAGAAATATGGTTCTCTCAGGATGTGCATCAACTACCATCAGTTAAACAAAGTCACAATCAAGAATAAGTATCCCATCCCTAGGACTGATGACTTGTTCGTTCAACTTCAGGGTCCTAGTTATTTCTCTAAGATCGACCTCCGATCTGGTTATCACAAGCTCAGAGTTAGAGATTATGACATTCTGAAGACAGACTTCAGAACTCGGTATGGTCACTATCAAGTTGTAGTTATGTCTTTTGGACTACGAATGCTCCTGCAACTTTCATGGATTTGATAAACAGGGTGTTCAAGCAATACTTGGACATGTTCATCATTGTCTTCATTGATGATATACTTGTATACTCTCGAAGAAAATAGGAGCATGCAAATCATTTGAGAGTTGTGCTTCAAACTCACAGGGATCGTCAACTATTCACAAAATTCAGCAAGTGTTAGTTTTGTTTGAAGTCAGTTCCCTTCCTTTTCCATGTGGTGTCTAGTGAGGGAATCCGATTCGATTTGTAGAAGATAGAGGAAGTTAAGAACTGGCCTAGAACCACTTCTCCGATAGACATCTGAAGCTTTTTGGGATTGGCTGGTTACTATAGGAGGTTTGTTGAGGAATTTTCATCCATAGTTGCTCCGTTGACCAGGTTGACTTAGAAAAAGGTTAAGTTCCTGTGGTAAGAAAAATATGAGGAAAGCTTCTTAGAGTTGAAGACCAGGTTGACTACATCTCCGGTTTTGACTCTACTAGAAGGGTTAGATAGTTTTCTGGTTTACTGTGATGCATCCAAAATTGGTTTGGGTGGTGTCTTGATGCAGCATGGTAAGGTCATATCTTATGCCTCAAGATATCTTAAGATTCATGAGAAGAACTAACCGGCTCATGACCTTGAGCCTGCAACAGTTGTTTCTGACTTAAAAATTCGGAGACACTAATTGTATGATGTTCATGTAGACGTATTCATAGATCATAAGAGCCTCCAGTATGTGTTCACCCAGAAGGAGTTAAATCTTCGTCAGAGAAGGTGGCTCGAGTTCCTCAAAGAATATGATATCAATGTGCTCTACTATATAGGTAAAGCTAACATTGTGGCTGATTCCCTCAACAAACTGTCTATGGGTAGTGTGTCTCATATTTAGGAAGAAAGGAAAGAATTGGCTAAGGATTTTCATAGGCTTGCTTACCTAGGAAATTGCCTTATGGACTCAACAGACAGCGGTGTGGTAGTTCATAAAGGGTCAGACTCTTCTCTGGTAGTTGAGGTGAAGGAGAAGAAAGACAGTGATCAGATCTTAGTTCAGGTAAATGGTGTAGTCCATCAGTAGAGGGTAGAGGTTTTCTCCCAAGGGGGAGATGGTGTCCTTCACTACTAGGGTCATTTATGTGTCCCTAATGTGGGTGATTTAAGATAGTGAATCCTCACAAAGGCTCATAATTCAAGATATTCTATTCATTCCAGCACCACCAAGATATACCGTGACCTACAAGAAGTCTATTGGTTGAATGGTATGAAGAGGGGCATCGCAGATTTTGTGGCCAAGTGTCCCAAATATCAGAAGGTGAAGGTAGAACATCACAGACCTAGAGGTGTGACTCAAGAGATTAGCATTCCTACTTTGAAGTGGTAAGTCATCAACATGGATTTCATTACAGTCTTACCTCGTACTCATAGACAACATGACTCTATTTAGGTTATTGTGGACAGGGTGACAAAATCAGCCAACTTCTTAGCAGTTAAGTTTACAAATTCAACAAAAGATTATGCCAGACTCTACATCAGCGATATAGTCAGGTTGCATGGGTTCTCCTTGTCTATCATCTTAGATAGGGATACTCAGTTTACAACTGATTTTTGGAGATCCTTTTAGGAAGGTCTTGGTACTCAGGTAAACCTCTGCACAACATTTCATCTACAGATTTACCATTCAGACCTTAGAAGACATGTTGAGAGCTTGTGTGATTGATTTCAAGGGTAGTTGGGATGATCCCTTACCTCTCCTAGAGTTTGCCTACAATAACATCTTCCATTCCAGCATTCGGATGGCCTCGTATGACGCCCTTTATGGGTGTAGGTGCATATCACCTGTTGCTTGGTTTAAAGTAGGTGAAACAACTTTGATTGGGCCAGATTCATTTCATGAGTCTATGGAGAAAGTTCAACTCATCAGAGAAAGGTTGAAGACTGCTCAAAGTCATCAGAAGTCCTACGCAGATGTGAGAAGAAGGGACTTAGAATTTGAGATAGATGATTGGGTTTTCCTGAAAGTGTCACCCATGAAGGGTGTGATGAGATTTGGCAAGAAAGGGAAGCTCAGTCCCCGATATGTAGGTCCTTACAATATTCAGAGAAGGATTGGTAATATGGCTTATGAGTTAGAGTTGCCAGCAGAACTAGCAGCGGTTTAACCAGTCTTTCACATTTTATTGTTGAAGAAGTGTGTCGGTGATCTGGCATTGATTGTTCCCTTAGATAATGTGGGTGTGAAGAATAGCCTCACCTATGAAGAGGTTCCAGTTGAGATTATTGTCTGTCAGGTTTGTACGTTGAGAAATAAGGAAGTCACTTTAGTGAAAGTTTTATGGAGGAATCAGTCAGTCGAGGGAGCTACTTGGGAAGCAGAAGCAGCCATGATGGACAAGTACGCTCACCTCTTCCCTTCCGATCTAGCTCCAGCTTGAGGTAATAGTTCCTCTTCAATTTTTCAGCTTTCTCATGCATCTCAGTCTCAGTATTATGTTTCCTCATCTATTCCTGTATTTTCAACATGTTTTCACGTCCTAAGAACTTAATTCAGTCAGATATCAATTTCTAGTACTTAGTGGTAGGGATTGCAGCTCTTTCTAACCAAACTCAGCTTATTCATTCTTCATTCGAGGATGAATAATCCCAAAAAGGAGATATTCTGACTCCCCCAAAAATCCTAAGCCTAGAACCATGAGTGTGAAATTATTCAGGTGTCAGACAGGATCCATGAGTTATGGAACAGTCCACGAGCTGTGGACTGGTCCCGTGGAATTGGATCACAGACCAGAAGATTTGGTTTGGGAACCACAGCCAGTATCTATGAATCATGGATTGATCCATGACCCGGGGATTGGGTCCATGGAACTCAGACCTGAGGCCTACCATTTCTCTGAGAACCACGAACTGGTTCTACAGACCATGGAATGATCCACGAGTCATGAACTCAGTTCATGGAAATCAGACCTGAGGCTCGACAAAAGGCTAGAAATCACGACAGTGTTTCTATAGACCGTAGAAGCATCTATAGACCGTAGAACCTATCTGTGGATCCCGAGTCATGATTTTTCCAGCAGATTTATTATATTTTTCTAGGGTTTTTTTGGACTTTTTCTATCTCTTTTAAGGCCTAAGCTATGTCATCTTTCTTAGTCTAAGCCTAATTTAGAAGTCAAAAACTACCTAAATATCCCATTCTCCTTAAAATCATCTGACACATATAAAAAATATATAGAAAAGACAGATGGGTTCTCTCAAGAACAAGCAGGGGGTTTTCTTCAAGTTCAGCCCCAAGAACCCAAAGGTTTCACCATAGAACCTCCTTCCAGGTATGTGGAATTTCATCAATGGGTCCCTTTCACCCATTGAGTCCCTAAATTCAGTCTGGTTCTTTAGTTTTCAATTAATTCTTCAGACCTAGGGTTCCTAAATCTTATGAAATCATTGCAATTCAGATTCTATTATTTGTATGAAATTCATTAGATGCTTTCTTAGGAACCTGGGATAGTCATATGTACAGAATTCAGTAACCCTAGCATGTGTTAATTTCAGTACTTATAATTTATACTTGCTAGTCAGATAATTCAGTCAGTCATGCTTCATGATTTGAATGCTTTTAGTGTTCAGTATTATTGTGCATTCTTAGTTATATCAGTATTTGAGCTATCCAGTATTTCAGTTTGCATTCATTGCCTTACATTCAGTTGGGAGTAGGCTTAGCAGCGAGCAGACGAAGGGATAAAGTCTCGGCTGTCAGCTTAGGCTGACACCTTTAGTAGAAGTCCCTAAGTCCCAGAACTACGGTGCCACCATAGGCATCAAAGGGGTCAGCTATCAGATTAGGTTGGGCACCCTTGTCCCTTGTGGACATCATTTTATTGGATCCACGTCAGATTTATTTGTACCCTTGGCAAGGTATGAACTCCCTTCCATCAAGGGTTATAGGTTTGTCCCACAATTAGATCATCTTGGGGTATGTTGGTTAATAGTAGCTCCCACAGTTCAGATTCATTACTTGCATTGACCTTGCATTCATTCTTTCAGTTATTCAGTTCAGCATGTTACTAAACATTATTTAATACTTGGTCATTGCATCCAGTTTATCTCGCAGTTCATGCTTTAGAATATATTTCTCTATTCAATATTCATGCTTTATAGCTTTTCATATATCCCGTATGCTCAGTACATTCGAAGTACTAATGCATACTTTTGTGCTACATCTTATCATAATGTAGGTTCAAGTGCCAAGCATCCAGACCACGCTTAGTGCGACTTCCCAATCCTTACTCAGTAGATCAGTGGTAACTCCTCATAGTTCGAGGACAATAGTTATGCTTATTCATTTCAGTCTTATATTTCAGTTTTTGGACTTTTTGAGTTAGCTGGGGGCTTGTCCTAGCAACTCGCTTCAGTTAGAGGCTTTCAGATATAGATCTAGAATCAGCTTTTGGATTGCCAATTTTTACTTTCTAGTTTACTACATTCTTAGATATTTATACTTTCAGACATGCTTGGAGTATTTTTACAATCTATTTATTTAAACCAGTTTAGCTTCCGCACAAATTGTATTTGATTTAAACATGCCTAGATATGCAAGACCATGGGTTAGCTTGGGGTCACTCATCACACTAGGCACCGTGTTGCATCTCCGTGACTAGCAGGTAGCTAGGCATTGAGGCGCTATCGCGCAGACGAGCGCTACACAGACGGGCGGGCAGGCGCTTGGGTGCTATCGCGCTGACCTTGGTGCGATAGCATTGAAGGCAGGAAGCATGGCTAGCTCCATTGCGTTGCCTGAGCGCCATTGCACTAAAGGCCGACAGCTGCAACAACCAGCTAAGCTAAAAACTTCTACGGGGCATTTCGGGCACAATCAAAACCCGATAGTCAAAAACCAATAACGCTATTAGAGTGGAAATGATGCTCACTCAATGAAATCGATGAAACTTTCATACGAGTTCATTTCGGGGGAATGTTGACCCAAGTCAACACTAACTAAAACCAATCAAACATTTGAAATGAGTCTGTCTCACCCGGGACCCGAACCAACCACCTAACTAACCCAAATTCAATATTCCAAAACTTATGGAATCGTCATATTTTGAATATGACACTCCGATCATCGAAAGCTGACCCAAGTTACACTTCTAACTCCAAATGGCCTAAAAAAAGAAAAAGCAACACAAAACTCACACCGAAAGTTCTCAAGCCTTTACTAAAGGTCCAACTAAACAAAACTCCATGTTTTGGAGCTAACAGAACTATCAAAATTTGATTACGAGCATGTTAGCTAAGAATGTTGACTAAAGTCAATGAATTCCTAAGTTAAGGCTCTAAAATAGGGAAATGACCATAACAACCAAATGAACGGTTAGGGCACCGAACCACCGGTCCCAGCAAGCCATAAATGTCTTAGGGCCGCTACAAGCAAGCTCTAACAGTACACGAAAAGCGTAAATTCAGAAATAACCAGAAGGGTCATTACATAAGACAACAACTATGGTAATTAACATACATCTCAATATGCATAAAGAACCCACTTTATCACTCAAGCACACAAACTCGGCTCACTAAAGGAACCAACATAATAATGCCAACACTTAAGACCAATTCACTCAAGGAACCAATATAATTAAGAAAATACATAGTCCCCGGTTCACTCTAGGAACTGTCACACTCACAAAAAATCTATACACACATGTTAAGGGTCTTATGGTCACCCACTAGCCATGACCTACAGGGGATGATCTCTTGTCCATGTACTAAATCTGAGACATCAAGTGTCTGCAAACCTTATATCAACCAATCTCGTGAAGATTTCCAAATACTGGTACATTCTAAAATAATGATAGATATCAATATCATCACAACCACAATGATAATAGAACCACACTTGTAAAAATCAGCAAGCTTTCAATTAAACTCATATCATGTGATTAACACTTAGGATATCAAACAATCATTTACTTTTCCTTGAACATGCATTGTAAAAGAAATACTAAGGAATAATTATCATGCACATATAACACAAATTGGATTTAAACTACATTTAAACCATCACCTACCTCTATCCAATCCTGAAACGCTCTACTGAACCTGAGTTTTCCCTTTTCTTGTAACCTCGGGTTGATTGTGGTCTAAAAATAGGGATATAAATATATAATCAATCAAATGAACTATAATATTGAGGATTACAACGTAATCTCGAACCCCAAATCAAATTTCATGATTATCCCGCCCATTCTAGGGCTTTTCCACCATAAATTCACCTTTAAACTACCAATTTCATGGTTACATTAGTGAATTTTAGAGATGCAAGAGTAAATAATCAACCTTTAATTAGAACCCAAAGGTTTTACATCCCATTTACCCCCTTGCACCAGAAATTACATCTAGGTCAAGTTATATCCTCCCCAAGACCCATAAACTACTGATTTTAAGGCAATGTAATCAAAAAACTAGTTAATGGGGATAAATAACTTACTTTTACAAAGAATTCTGGTGGAAAATAGGTGAAATCTCCCCAAATTGCCTAAGCTCTCCCCAAAATGTGTTCAGAAATAATAAAGTATTTTTGGGGAAAGTTTTGTATAAACAGTGATTTACCCTGCTATAGCGGCCCGATCCTTCTATAGCAGCATCAGATAGTAGAATTCGCCCTCTATAGTGGGATTAACCACCTTTGACTTTCGTTGTAGCAAGAATTTCTCTGCTATAGCGGTAGCCTCATAGCGGCCTGCCACCCGCTATAGTGGGTGCGGAAACACAAAAACTTGGGATTACTCCTAGTTTTGCCTTTTTTGCAATCCCCCTTCAAACCATGATATTTCAGACTAACCCCTTTACTTCAAGTTCGATATTGAGAGTTCTACTTACCCGAATTCACTTCCAAAAATTATTACAGATTCCTTATCGTCTTAGCTAACATAAGTTCTAGCTAAACTTTATCACATTTCCCCAATCCTTTCCTGAATTTCCCTAGAACATACCTTGATCAGAATTTATATTCCCCATATAATATAACTTAGCATGATTCAAAAGTTGGGGAATTCAAGTATGTAATTTCACTTTTCATGGGTCTACAAAATTACTAGCTAAAAATAATAAATTAAATAAATAAAAACTAAAAACTAAAACTTAAAACTAATAATTAATGATAAAAATACAAATTAACTAAGGAAATCATAAGAATTCATACTTTGGAAGATTAATTCTTGAAGGAATGAAGTCCTTAGCTAAAGTTTAGAGAGAAAAATATTTAAAGTACACTAGTGGATAAAACTAAGGAGAATCTAGTGGCTTTATACTAAGTATTTATTTCTTTTTAATTTATCTTTTTTATTTATTTATTTTTTAAAATAAATTAAAAAAATTATTTTTGAGTGAAATACACTACGGAGCGGCCTTAGATGGTACCCTAGGCATCCCCCAGTGTTTTTTTCACTAGTTTTTTAATTTTTTAATTTTTGTCTTTATGAAATCCTGTTTTGACATTACCTTAGACAACTCAAACCCAGATAATCAATAAGATGGTTGAAGCTTGCCCAAGCGTTAGAGAGTAACTCTTCCTCCTCTTGTTCAAAATTCACAATCTTATTCACTGCTTGTGTATTTTCGTCTTGTGGACTCCACTCATGGATTAATGTATACACTAACCTAGGCTATGTATCTACTAACTCTGGTGAAGTATTCATATACCATTCTCTTGCTTTTCCCACAAGAGAGCAAGGAAATCAATATAGCTTTATCTCTTCATCGATGACCTAGTTAAACTTTTCACACACATCTAAGAAGTTCTTTATGTGAAATATGAGATTTTCTCTCCCAACCATTTCATAATAGACCTTTATCCTCAATATCTCTTATAATATCATCTTCTATAGTTACAATATCCTTCTCTGTTAGATTCAATCTCTGAGGACCCCTCAATGGGTTATTTCAATTTGAATGATTTTCTTGTCTTGCTTTATCCACTCTTGTAGGACCTAAATTTATGACTTTAATCTTATCATAATGTGTAGGTAAATGATTTGCCTTTAACACATTAAATGTGGCTTCAATTTCCCCCACCATCATAAACATCTTACCAGACTTCACCCTTATTACTGCATCAACTATATCTACCAAGAATAGTGCGCACATCCTTATCAGCATCATAATCAAGAATAATAAAGTTCATAAGCAGAATAAATGGTCCCACATTCACTAACCCATCTTCAATGATTCCATCAGGATAGGTTAAAGAACAATCTGCCAACTGCAAGGCAATTGTGGTAGGCTTTGGTTCACCAAGTCCCAATGTTTTGAAAATTGAAATGGGCATCAAATTTATGTTGGCACCTAAGTCACAAAGTGTATTTCCCATGTCATTGTCTCCAATACTTATAGGAAATAGTGAAGCTTCCTGAATATTTCAACTTTGGAGGGAGTTTGTTTTTGATTCTTGAACTATACTCTCCAGTGAGTGCATTTGTTTTAAACTCTGTGAGGTGCCTCTTGTTTACAACTATACTTCTAAAGTGGTTGGCGTATTTTGGCACCTATTGCAACAATTCCATCAATGGAATATTCACATGTACCTTGTTCAATATGTCTAGAAAATTTGAACAAGCATTGTCTGCTTTCTATTTCCTAAACCTCTGCGAGAATGGTGGTGGTGTCTTGACTGTAAAATCTTCAATTGATTTTTAAATTTCTTCAATTTCTTTCTCTTTATTTGGTGTAGACCTCAACTCTTCATTTTGTCTTCTATCTTTTTGAGGTTCTACTTCTAACTCTTTTCCACTTCTCAAAGTGACTACATTAATCATTTCCTTTGGATTTTTCTCTGTATCACTTGGTAATGCCCCTTGAGGTCTCACATGTAATGATACATCTAATTGACCCAATTATATTTGCCTCTGTAATGAATTTTTTATGTTTTTCAATGATTACCTGTTGAGCTTGATTGAAATGGTGAGTCTCAGCTACAAATTACTTGATTACCTCTTCAAGCGAGCTACTTACTTGAGCTTGTGGTTGTGTGAATGGCTTCCACTGATTACCTCCGCAAGAATAATTTGGGTGTTTTCTGTAGTTCTACCCATATCCATTACCTTGATAACCCATTCCACAATTTGGTTGCTCCATATATATAGACTCTAGTTTTGAGGAAAACTTGAATAGGTATGGTTTTTACCACATAGCTTACACATAATGTTGGCTACTTGAACTTGCGAAACTTGACTTGAACTTTGGGCTTTCAGACACATCTTTACTAAGAAGGTAAGCTTCCAATTTTGGCTCTCATAGCTATAACATCATTTAACTTTAACTTACTTGTCTCTTTCTATGAAGTTGAGGAGAACACTCTCCTCAGCTCTTGATAGTCTCTATTACCTGCAGACATAAGGTTGAGTAGCGGTTCTAGTTCATCATAACTTTTGGACAAGATTTTCCCATGAGTTGTAGCATTTAAAAGTGACTTGGAGTTTGATATCAGCCCTTTAATAAAGTTATGGTCAATGATCTTCTTTGGAGTCTGATGATGAGGGAAATCTCTGAGATAACCCTTATACCTTTCCCATACCTGTGGCTAAGATTTAGTATAAGCTTCCCAATTTTGCTCTCATAGTTGTAACATCATTTAACTCTAGCTTCCCCAATCCATCCTAAGTAGTAATTAAACAGGCAGCATTCATTCTAAAACCATTGCTTTGCTTCCCCAATAAGTGAGAAAGGAAACAAAGTAAGCTTTACATACTCATTCGATAAGTTCTGATAGTGAAATTTATCACCCAGCTCCACGAATTCTATGAAGTGTTTGTGTGTATCTTCGCGTTGTTTACCCAAAACAATTGGCAAGTGTTCTACACTAGCCGTATCGTTCTAAAAGTTACCCATAATTGCTGGATTAAGTATTTCCTTGTTGGCATTCTTACAATTTGTCCTAGCAAAGTTCAGCATAGGTATGTGTCCCTGCATAACAACAGGTTTATGAACTCCGTTAAGATTGATGTTTCGGTTGATTTGGTCACCCATAATTCTGAATCTTCTCATAATTCTTTCGATTTCATGATCAAATGGAATCAAGGGACTACCTTGAGTTTTTATATTTGGCATACACTACCTGAAACCTGTAATGTAACAAAAACAATAACTAAAAGTAAAATTTGAACAGATTTAATAAAATCTCAAAATAGTATATCAATCTCTAACAATTCCCTGGCAGCGGTGCCAAAAACTTATTAGACCTCTAGATTAGGCTTATGCACACACAAGTGTATGTGGTCTGACAAGTAAATAGGACTTGTAAGTCTAGATTATCGATCCCACATGGAATTGATGAATTGGTAACTATAATGAACTTCTATTCTAACTATTCGATGGTGTAAACAAGAGAATATTGTTTAATTTAGCTAATTAACTACTAATTACTATAATTCTAATACTTAAGAATAATTTAGGTTATTTTGTGATTTCAAAGATGATTAGCGATCCGGAGTTGCAGATTTAGAATAATCAAGTTGAGTTATCGATTAACTAGTTTCACTGATTTCCTAAGTAACTAGTTTTGGGTTGATATTCATGATGTTGAGCGTCTTTCTAAACTACCTCTACACCTACTCGACAATTTCTAATGCTTTTATTCCTATGATCGTCAATCGATGGTGAAGTGCATGTGATATGCCTTTTGTATCTACTAAGCAAGGCTAACAAAAATATTTCAATCCACGTTAGTGAATCATTTTCCCCAGAAGGAATCCAAGACCAAGCTCTACCTTTTCTTATTATGAATGAAAGTTCTCTATTCCTAGTTCAACTTACAAACCATACATAGTACTCAATAATTGGCCAGAGAATTAAATAATTAAGATCAAGGAAATATAAGCAACGCAAATAATAAAAACCCGATCAAACTAACTTTAACATTCAAACAACAATGTTCATATTCATTCGACCCTAGATACTATAAGATTAGCTACTCATGAACTAATTACAGTAGAAATAATACATGAATAAGCAAAGATTCAATCATACAAGGCAAAAGGAAAAGAAAATCTAGGTAGAAATCCTTGGCTCTCTGTCCCAGCGTGTTTCTCCCCCAAAATTGTCCTTTGACTTCTTCTACACTCTTCTCTCAATTCAATATGTTCAGGATGTTTCTTGATACTAAAAATATGGAGAAATATTGTATTTATAGCAAAATAGGCCAAGATTTGGCTTGTGGCCACGCCTGGTCCGGCACTATAGTGCTTTTTGGCAGCTCCTCATGCACTCTGGTGCATTGCACTATTGGGGCACCTAAGGCAATGGCCAGGGCCTCTTTGTAGTGCGTTTTATTTTCTTTTTTCACAATTTCACCTCCGCTAAGCTTCGGTATTGATCTCCTAACCATGGACATGCTCTGGATAATCTTTCTTACCTCCTACTTAGACTTCAAAGATCCATAATCTCCCTATGATGCTCAAAATCCATGCAAAATCCCTCACTTTTCAATCTACGCATCAAACAAGCTACATAAGCATAATTCATATATAGTAAGCTCAAAAGAGTCTTAAAACAAGTTAAATGCGAGGCAATTTATATCATAAAAATACATTTTTTAGCCTCACATGAAGACCACACACTTAAAACCTTGCACGTCCTCGAGTAAGCTTTACCCCATAACTACAAATCTTTTAATATTTTCAAATCAAAGATAGTTCATTTAATTTAAGAACACACCTACTATAAATATCAATCATATCTTCACATTATGCTTTTTATTTAAGTTTAAGCTCATGACAACCTACCCAAGATATCCTAACCTCAAGAACAGACTTAAGTAAACATGCACGAAAACTTTAGAGGAAATCACAACATAAAAGATCAAATGTTTAAGCATATTGTACTAAACGTGTTCCCTCACATAAAAGAAATTCCCTCTCTTCATAAGATAGTATTTAAACATGGGCATACGATGCATTAAGCTCTCAGGCTCACAAAGGAAATCCACATGTGACAAAAGGTTAGCTATAAGCTTGCCTTTAGTGTACTTGCTCTACTAATTCAAGAAAGTTCATGTCTAGGATCAAATAGGTCTTCACTTGGTTGTAATGTGGGCTAAGGTCTGGCTAGGAATAATTTGGATAAAATAGTGACTAATCCTCCCTAGGTATGTTTAATACATCAGTTCTTTTCACACTTTAACTTTAACGCTTTTAACTTCTCTTAGCTACTTCTTTGTTTCTTCCTCTTCTTCCCTTTTTCACAAAGCTCCTTAATACCTAGAACAGATTTTCATTTTGTATTACACTTCCTTCTTTCTTCTCTTATTTACCATACTACACTTTAACTTTTTTGCTCACTCATTAATTTCTTTTCTTTTTCAAGGTTCACAACTCACCACCACCCTTCTTCTTTTTTCTAACTTCTTTCAAGCGCTAAACCTAGATCAAGTGCCCCACATGAGTTATTTGGATTAAATATGGTCTAAGAAAAAAATTAATTAGGATACATATGTGGCTATCAAAGAAACTCATCTTGTCACGATCAAAAATCAGGCTGCGATGGTGCTTACATAACCTCGCGGTAGGCAAGCCAACCCAAGAGTACCGAAGTACAATAAAATATTTTAAATAATGAAAAATGGAAGGGAAATATACAAGATGGAGACTAATAATATAGATATAAACCAACATAAATAAATATACAAAAATGGCCCAAAGCGACCAAAAAGAAAAACATATACAAAGACCAACCCCGGACCTAGTGTCACCGGTATAAGAGCATCTAAAATGCAGAATAGTTGTACAACATATATTGTCTATCGAATAAACAAAATATAGATAGAAGAGTAGATAGAAAGCAGTAAAGGATCTCCAAATGCCGAGAGCTCACCTCGATCCGAATAGCAATTAGCCACGAATGACTAGAGGGTCAATGAGGTTGGCTCGTACTAGGTGCTGCATCAGAGAAAGAATGCAAAAATGTAGTATGAGTACCAAAATATGGGGTATTCAGTAGGCATCATAGGTCAACCAGCTCAGAAAGATGAATCTATATATATATATATATATAAATTATAGGAAAGTAAATTAGCTACAAGGATCAACCTAAATCTAGTTATCAACAAAAAATGGAACTATATAAACTGACGGTGAAGATAATAATAATAAAGAAGGACAACAGGCGATCCAAGTACATACAAGTGAATACAATGCATTGTGAGATGATATGATAGATGATGTGGCCAATGTAGAAATATAAAAACCCGGTATCTGGTGCCCCAGGCACCTAAAAGTTAACCTTAAACTCATTAACATATGTATAAAAGTAAAACCCGGGTATGTGTATCACGATCCAATTTCTCAAGTCATGATGGCACCAAAAACCCCCAGTAGGCTAACCAATTCTCATAGTCTGGAACGGTTAGTAATGGGCTACTACTTAACCAATACGCACAAAAAGCATAAATAAGTGGAAGAAGAATATAAAGATAAGGACAGAGCGGAATAAACAACCTGAATATATACATAATGAAACAACACCAATCCCTAGACTTGGTATCGACAGTACAGAAGCTTCTCAATAGAATACAAGTGCTAGAAGTAACAAAATAATAAGTACAATTGTCTCCGAATAAACAAAGAATAACAGTACAATAGATGAGATATGGTCAAGCCCCGGGTGTCAGGCGCTCATACTAGTCTCGAATATCTAAAAGCTGCACGAGTATCCAACGCGATCAACGGTGAAAGTTCAACTAATATCTGCACTAGAAAGATGCAAAAATGTAGTATGAGCACCAATTGCCAAGCAATATGTACCCAGTAGGCACTATCGGCTGACTGAGCGCATATAAGATATAAAGATAGTAATATAGCATATCGCAAGAAAACAGTAACTGAAACAATAGATAAAGCACAAGGAACTATCACGGGGAATAGTCAACCAAGAGTTATAAGCATACAATGCTAGAACAAAAGATATACAATCACAGAAACACAAATGAAAGAAAGAAGAACTCACCAGGAATCCTTGCAACAATAGTATAAGAAGGAGAGAGTTTAGAAACATAGCGGTATACTGGTAAACACAAACAAAAGGGGAAGAAGGAAAGCAATTTAATATAGTCAAGATAGGATCAACATACATAAGGAAATCATATTACAAATTCAACTGCAAGAAGCAACGACGGAGATCAACCTTACAAGTACAAACCTAAGATGGAATAACTAAGCCACAAGAACCAAGAGTTACCACTCAAAATCATGCTAAAGAATATAATCAGGAACCCACAATCCTCTCAGAAGACCACTCAATAGTTCCTCAATAATATAGGACTCACTAGTCCTTCAATACTCAAAGTCCAATAATCGGAGCGTCAACAGACTAACAATCACTAATCCACCAAGAACCAAATGCCAAGACAAGCTCTATATAAAGACAGGAGTAAATATAATCTACCTACAATCCCAATGGCTGCCCATAAAATCAAGGAACACAATCAAGTAAAAACAAACCCTCTGGCTGGCCATACAATCGGAGCGTACACTGAACACACAGCAAACAGAGGTGGAATCCGAGTGAAATATGCATGATGATGTGATATGATAAATCTGTAACCAAGTGTGATCACAGTGTTATATGTTACCCCCTCTGATGCCCCAAAGGTCCAATAAAGGTGGGATCCATGGAAGGACATCTCTCGAGTACCTCTCTTACCCCGTACATCCCTTCCCTCTGATCACGATCGATCTGTAGCACTTCATCGAAAATGGTAGGGTCTATAAAGGTCTACTCGTAGACCACATACTAACACGAAACTCAATATATCTCAACAGTCGGGATCTCATAGTACATGCCCAGACTCGATCCGAGTATAAATCAGTATTTATGTATCAATAACCCTCATCAAGGGTGCTTAGAGCATATATGGGCCTAAAATAGTAGTCAAATCTCAATAACTCTTATAAAGGGTGCCTGGAGTATTTTCGGGTCTAAATCAGTAATCAAGTCTCAAAATCCCTAAACAGGGCACCCGACGTATATTTGGGTCTAAATCCATAAAAAAATAATGTCAAGCGCTACGGTCCAGCCGAGCCTAGTATCAGGATAAAAACCAGTAATCAAATCATTATAGTATCCTCTCTACTTTGAGAGGTTTTATAAAAGCCAGTTTCAAAACCCTTTCATAGTCACATTACTAAAAATGGGACCTCGGGACCATGCAAGTTTTAGAAAATCATTTATAGTTCACTCGAAGCCAAATCGTTAGTAAAATATGCAGGGAAAACCTTTTTCATGTATGATATGCTCGCAAATGATAGAGTAGCCCAAAATGGCTCACAAACATTCCTATCGGCCCTAAACATGCTCAACAGCTCTACAACATTCATAACCATCCTAGAAGGATATCTCTATGTATGGGGCTCGCGGACATTCCCAAATAAACCACCATCTACGTTCAAGAGTCAATACAAGGCCACACAAGACCACAAGGGTAATATATACAATACTACACGAATACTACAACCAACATATGAAATAAATGGACAAAAAAACAGGCAAGGTCTGGGGTACCAACCTATAACAACCCACTCAGGGATGCTAATTAATGCAGTTATAACCTATATATGGAGAGTCTAGGTAGGGAAAGCCATAACCTACCTGTCATCCGATGACTACCTATGGGAATGGTGTCATCCAGGCTTGAACTACTCTGGGAAGCTTCAAATCACAAAAGTACTGTCAATACAATAATTTACACGTCAACACAAAACTAACGATACCCATAATGCTATAAACATAACCGGGTTGAAATATGGGACACAAACGGGCTCATAGGCCCCGCGACCCTAAACTGGAAACTAAAAACACTAAAGTGTTCCTTACTATCCCGGGAGCACATACTCAAAATTTGAGCGGAAATGGACAACAATTGGGGCTCAAAAAACCCCACCACTCAAGAATTTAGAAGTTGAATTTAATGGAGAAATCAGGAATTAAATGAGTTACTTACCTGCTTTAGAAGCCAAATAAATGAACAAGGATCAACCAATATTAATCTCCAGTCAGAAGGGATGACCAATGGTGGAAAAATAGAGGTTTTGGGAGTTTTTGAGGTGGAGAATTCAAAGTTGAAAAGTGAATTATGAAGAAGAAAAATGTTGCCAACAGCTTATAAAAGTTGGCCCGCTAGGCGCAGGTGCGCCCAAAATGGTGCAAGGGCGCCGGCGTAAGGGCGCTGGCCATAGCGCAGGGGCACTGGCCTGGCCGAGG
Source organism: Jaltomata sinuosa (assembly GCA_003996215.1). Classification (NCBI taxonomy): domain Eukaryota; kingdom Viridiplantae; phylum Streptophyta; class Magnoliopsida; order Solanales; family Solanaceae; genus Jaltomata; species Jaltomata sinuosa. The sequence goes on from QJPP01004461.1 coordinate 139,324, forward strand.
CGGCTGGAACGCAGGGGCGCTGGCCTGGTCATTGGCGCGCGTGCAGGTGCGGCCCTGGTGGCGCCCTGGCGCTACATCAGCAACCAGCAATGCCCTTTGGAGATTTTTAACACTTTGGGTACCCGGGAACGCATCTAGGGTCCCGCGAACAAAAATAAGCTGAGCTATTAAACTAGAAATGGATTTTTGGATCTAATGGAATCGACAAAAATCCCATCATAGGTAGATTTAAGGAAAAGTGAGCCCCACTCCTAAAATCAACCTTTAGCCAACTATTTCCAAAACGGAACCCAATGGCCGAAATCAAGCCCGGAAGCCTCGGGACCCAAACCAATGGTCCCTTTAGCCTAAACACGACGTTGCGGAGCTAACAGTGTGGGCGAAATTTTCATACGAGGCCGTCTTCTCCAAATGTTGACAAAATTCAACCAATCAAACCCAACTGGCCTGAAAACACAAAACGAGGGAGAATTCCAAGCTGAAAAGCTCCTGGATCCCAACCAAAGGTCCCACTAGATGAAAGTCCATGCTTAGGAGCTAACAGAACTGTCAGAATTTGATTTCGAGCACGTTCACCAAGAATGTTGACTGAAGTCAACAATTTCAAAAGCTTAAAGCTCTAAAACAAGGAACGACCAAAAGACCAAACAAATATCCTGGGCACCGAGCTACCGATCCCAGTAAGCCATGAATAACTTGGGGCCGCTACATGCAAGCTCTAACGGTACAAGAAAAGCAAACATGAGTAAATGATCGGAAGGGTCATTACAATGTGCTCATCGGGCCGCCTAGAATCAAACATTAGAATCATCAATAGAAAGTAAATAGGATCGCTAGTCTTACCCTGCACAACCTGATCACATAAAGCATACACTACTGCTGGATCACAAACTTACGTTGCTGAGTTTGTACAATAAGGGTAGAAGGAACCTCGTACTAATTAGAAAACCGCTAATATCTGGAATGTCCAGCCTAACTCAAGGGTTAGCCAAGGACTAGGTGTCCAAGGCCAACTATCACTCTATTACTAAAAATGGGTAAGATAAGTTGTGCAAACTCAATGCCTTCCAACCCAAAAAGCTGCAACCAAAAGAACCAACCACGAACCATCCGGAGTAGTTTGCTAGCCCATGATTCTGAAACCCAACCCTGAAATTGCCAACTAGAGCCTCTGTCAAACCCATGTGCTGCCAATGAACCCTTAGGAACCGAAGTCAACTACGCCTTGAATAATAAGTTGTCCCTTCCGTAGATGCTACTGAACCCCAACCCGATCGAAGGAAAAGCCATTGCAATCTGTAAATGGCAGAATCAAATCACCAACACACAACCCAAAGAAACCCTCTGTCATCACCTCAGTTAACTACTAAAACACAAAAGCACAAACAAGGAGTCATTTCCCTCAATTTTCAACAAAACAAAAACCTTCCTTAGCATATACTGAACCTTACAAATTCTTTCGCAAATATGAACCTGGAGCCATTCCCGTAGCTCCCATACTTACATTGTAAAAACTTAACAAAGTAGGAGAAGAATGGGTCGGATGCCCAACTCACCTAAAATGCTATGAATACAACTCAACCAAGAGGCTACGACCTACACTTAGTAAAAAATGTTAAATCCAAAACCCAATCACGATGCCAAAATCAAAATCTCATCCAGAGAACTACGGTTGAAATTTATTCCAACTGGAATTGGGGAATAATAAGACAACCCAACCGGACAAGAAACTGAAAGATACTATGGGAATAACCTACATACCTGCCAACCTCCTAAAACAACCAAACCAAAGGGGGGTCAACTCTAAACACCCGAGAAAACCAAACCACGCTTACTAGCATAACCAATACCTCTTACTCAAAATGAGAGATCAAACCCCGGCACAACCACCGGTAAAACCAAACTAAAACAAGAATTTCTAGAAAACACTAGACAACCACCTAGGAAACAACCATGTAGGAACGGTTAACACGGAAAACTTAAAACAAGTCTAGAGACACAACAAACTAGGAAACAAACGCAACCAGAAAGGAGACTAACAATAACTACCCACGAGCTATAACTTTTGTTAAACACCTGGCAAGGATAACTCACCCCATCCACTACTATGGAATAAACTACCAAGAAAACAATGCATAAACACTACAACTCAGGTAGTCAAACAACTAAATAAGTAGAAGTTAGGCATATAAGCAAATAAACAATAGAAGGGGAGGAATCACAACGCGAATAGTACTATCACAAGTCGAAGGTAACAGGAGCCTTACCTAGAGCAACTATATCAAGAACCTCAATCTCGAGCCCACCCAAAGGGGCATTGGATTGACGGGGTCTAACACTAGTCGGAATAGTCGAAGTTGAAGGCTCTGTCATAGCTCGATGGGGGAAATCTCTAGCATAATGTCCCATCACCCTATAACTATAGAAACCCAAAGAATCTCTACTCCGATGCACGGTGCCTGTCGACTCTAGACGGATACCTGAATCACCTGGCTGAAAGACACCTCTATACATCTGGGGACCACCCCTACAACCCTGCACTCCACCTTTAGCTGGTGGCACTGAAGCCCTGGGAGATAATACATGCTGACCATGCTGACTGGAAGATTGCATCATGGGACAATCCCTAGAAAAGTGCCCACACACACCGCACTGAAAGAAAATCCCAATGGATACATACGAGCGAGGAGGTCTCACTGAACCTGGCCGGCCACCGTGGCCTACACAACCTGAAAGCAAACCTCGAAGAACCTCACCCGTAAAAAATCCACTCTGCTCGACATGCCCTATACCATCACCCTCTAAAACTTGTGGAGTAACTAAAATTGTCCGTGTAGATAAGCAGCACTGGAACCTATCTCTTGTGGAGTATCCCCTACCTCGAGCCTGAGTACCTTGGGAACTAACCTAGCAATGACGTTTCTTAGCACACCACATCCATAAG